>DWPT01005855.1:0-11894 GCA_018251895.1 Agathymus mariae mariae
TCGTTGTTCACCTATCACAGATGTGCAGTAACTTTATTGGGGGTGCCTAATACTTTTGGCCAAGGCTGTAGATATAGGATGGCAATATTTACATCTTTAACGAATGTTGTTATGTATTATTTTACACTTATATCATCACAGACATTATACATTCGAACTATAAGGGTACTTACGACTTTTGTGTTTCTTACCGATATTTTGATTCGATCACATGAACCATGGTCACGGCGAGTTTCTTCCCGCTACCGCAGTCTCATCGTGACCATATTAATGTAATTGGGTCGAAATATCAGTAAAAAACACAAAAATGTGAGTACCCGTTACAGTTAAAATATATGTGTGTCGTTTTAGTCCAAATGCCTATTAAATACTACTCTTTTACCACAGACAATAGTTACACTTCATTATATTTTTAAAAGATATTATAAAAATTCGACTTCGTTCAGGTTAAACAATTATCTAGTATCTTAGCACATATAAATACTAATCTGTAAATACTATGCAGAAAATAACATAATATAGTTTTAGGTAATTTATCTGTACTAATAATAAGACTGATCCGGTCGAATTTGTAAATAATATATCCTGTTCTGGAAATTTATTTCTTAGAATTGTTATCAGTCTATATGTATGGCTGTCGGGCGTCTCAGACAAAAATCATTGAACAGATTTAGAAGATACTTGGCATGTTAGATAAGTAACACTATGTAACATAGACCAACATCAAGATTATTTCCAAACTTGACTAAATTAGAAGTAAAGTATTAAAAACAATAATCAAAACTGTTGCAACTAGTTTAGGTTTATAAGCTACAAACACTACTTCAAATATATTTGTAATATTATAGGGGACCGCATTCTGTGCCAACGTTCGGTCGGTATTAGTCACGTAGGACCAAGGACCTGCATCTCAGTGCCTAATTGTGTCCAGCAGTTGTGGCTATCCGGCCAGTCTGCGCAACATAACGCCATCGTAATGTAGAGGAGAGTATTTAAAAGCTACTGATATGTATATATAAATACGAGTTCTGGTTTTTTTGATTAAGTTTTGAATGTGAACTATGTAACATTTTATATAAATCGACGGAGCGACGTAGTACAGTCTTGAGGAGGTAAAGAGATTCGTTACAACACTCTCTGGTTGGTTGGTTTTATTTTTTATACAACTTAATATATTTAATACTAGCAAACTGCCATCGCTTCGCTTCGGAATAACTACGCCTTCAGCTAAGATACTACATACATTATTTTAAATTAATTTATAACTTTTTTATTTATGGATGGATTTAAATAAAATGAACTTAATGTTTTAAATTATGCATACTGCAATACATGAGTGAAAACCAGAACTTAATCGGTTAAGCCGTTTCTGAAATTAGCGCGCACAAACGCACAGACAAACAGACAAAAATTCTAACAATTGTTTTTTTCAGTTCTATTGCGTTAATAAAATCCGCTAGTAATATTTTTTCTCACCTACCCTTCACGTACAGCGTTCAGCGTTAGAATTTTATTATATGTACCTATATAGATTTAAAAAGGCACTAGTCTAGTTGTCAAACAATATTTGTTGGCTTATAATAGTAGTTGGCTTGGGCTCAAGCATAAACGGAGCCTCTTTCACCCCAATTCATATCTTTTACAAGGGTGCGCGTCGGACCAAAACATTTTTAAAAACAACTTGGTACGAAATATTTAAGATGAAGTCACTTTTAAATAAATTATAATAATTTAAGCACCCAAGTGAGTGCCAAATTGCCTGCGTTATTTACATTTAACTGAAGATTTGGGAAGGTAAAGAACAACGAAGTATTTGAGCACTTGCATTTGATAATGATACTTCCGACCACCAAAATTGATTCACGAAATTTATTATTCAATGAAATACAGTTTAAATATGAAATAGTAAATAACATTTTCAGTTTTTTCTTTTGTATGTATTAAGTTATTCAATCAAAAAAGCAAAGTGTGCTCAGTAGAACAACTAAAATAACTTGCCGCTTACTTACAACGTGGAAGTCTTCAACAGGAGAGTGAATAAGTTTTTATAAGTTAGTACAGTTAATATTTTAAACTTCATACGCTTACCATGACGTGAGGTTGCTGTCAAGAATTAACTTATTTTATGCATAAAAAGCAAAGGTGTTTCGATTGTAGGCCGATTGAAGGGTCTGCAAATATAAATTTGTAATAATTGTGTTATATAATATACGAAAATTGATAAAAAAGGGCCACACACTTAAAAAATGTTCTGAATGTCATACATATATATGGCAAGAGTGGTAAAGGCTAAAGTTTGAATATCAGTCATCCACGCTGGATCATGTTTGAATTCTTACGTATCTCCAATTTTTCAAAATGATGTGCAAATTAGACTTTGGTTATCACTTACATGAAAGGAGATAATTTGATTTGGAGCAGTAAAACTTCGCGGGGAAACTTGCATACCTGGGGAGTTCTCTACAAAGCCCGAGTGCCTCAAGATGAATCGCAAAATTATAGGACATTGAGAGAGATGAACAATTCTAGGAGCGGAGCAATTATTGATTCTAATAATTATGAGCTACACATGCTGATAGCTGGAAATTATTAATTGATAGGGGTTCTCGCTAGAATCACCCTGCGAAACCAACTTTCTCCTTCACCTCTAATGAACAGACACATTTTTTTGTTCCATACGTTCATCTGCGGCGGTGACCTACGATCGGACTCGTTTGCTCGTTCCTTAAAACAGCTCCAAACTTATTGAATACATCCACTGACACTATTCACAACTGACATACGTCATAGAAGCACTTACCAAGTTAGAACTACACTAGCACGACTGAATCGCAGCCATACCTTACACAACTACTTCTCGACAACCAATATCGGTGTTACTTGTAGAAGTTTGGCAATGTTCACATTCACGATATTCGCTGCGCGATACAATGCATACAATATTACATCTGCTATCGTACCCAGTTTCTGGATAATGTCCTTTATGCCATTAAACTTTCTATAGTAGTAACATGATTTAGAGGTGTTATGGATATAAAATTTCGGATCTCGAAATGAATACCGATTTAAAAATAAAGCTTTACCGGTTTAGATATGTTGATGAATATGAAATTATTAGCGATTGTATTTGCGATTTCAGTTATATTAGATGATTTAGGGTTTTTAGAATATAATGTATTTAGAAGACTCTGCCCCTATACGACATTATTTGAAACTTTTTTTATCTTATACAGTTACGGTTTCAGATATATTCAGATATCCGATAGTGTCATTTACGTTATGGTGCTCCATAACATCACTGATATGATAAGCAAAAAAATTTTCTAAAAAAAAAACGTTTAATAAACGAAACGTATGTACATCTTTTATTTTTCTAAGTTTCATAGGCAAATAGCAAAGCTCTGTGATTGGGCGTAGTTCAACTCGCACTCGGCCTTTTGTTTGGTAACATCTCATATTGTTGTCACAGAACTTTTGAGGATTGGAACGTACACACAACGTAAAATGATAGTGGGTAAACTGTGTGGTACATTGTATGACGCATTTAAACTTTACAATAAGAAATGTCTATGATTGTGATAACCTAACCTAGTGGCTTGCCAAAATACATAGACATACTTCAAATAGTTTTGTATATAAATTTAGTAGTATTCACTTAACTGAAACTTGATTGCAAGCCAATATATTACTTTAATGTCATTACAAATCAACATTTATCATCCACATGGTAGCTTTGATCCCTTTAATGCCGGGAGAAGACCTGAATGGAATGGACACTGGAATTATTCCAGGTTGCGCTCATGACTCATAATCCAAGTTAGTGGGTTGTCTTCTAGGTAGAAGGGCAAATTCTTTTTAAGTAATTTAATTAAATATAGCATCAAAATATCATACCGATAATTGAAAAAATAATACAGCGCTATCTATATGACTCTAGGATATAACTATGAAAAATACTCAAAACATGTGTTGCATGCATATGACATAAATAATAATCATAGACATAAAGGTTTCAATTATTAAAATATATGTCAAGAACTGCAAGTTAGGATTTAATTCTAACTTGACATAACATTGAATTGTTTTGTGTTTACCAACAATTTTTAGCCACTGCAAAGTTCCCAGAACAGAGTATAATAATACTTACAGACGCATTATGTAACTTTGATTACAGTTTTCAAACAATAGCGGCCAACGACGTTGGAATACTTTAAACAAAGAGACAGAATATATTCACAGTTATCAGTTATATCTTGCTTCCCTGCACTCACTTCTACATAGTTAATATATTTTATGGTACTTTTGGGTACGGCTAATACCTTAAGATAATAAAGGCAAAGTTATTTAGCAGCTTATAACGATTATATGAATAAATTTACAAACTCACTATTCTACTTCTATATTCAGAAATTGTGTCAAAATTTCAAACATATAGTCCTTCAAAGTGGGTTATCGCATGCTATCTAACGATATCAATCAAGCCGATGTTTCAATGTGTCGATGTTAACTCGCCGAATGAGACGAATGATGTATATTACGCCCTAAATACTATGGACGTAAAGCTGATTCTAATAGACAGATATTACGTATACTGGTATGATCTAACGCTCACAAATAACCCAAGCCGTCGACTAACTACAACATGGCATCGGACTTAAATAATCATAATAGTTTAAAACATTATACATATATATTATAAATAAAATTGTAATTGGACAATACAGCAGCTATGCATTAATTTTATAATCTCAGTAATAAAACACAAAGGTAATTCCGTTATAAAATCAATGTGATTTTGAACATTTTGATTAACCTTATGATTAACCTGACCTTATACCGAATGTTATAATACTCCTATCCCAGAACCCACTGTTAAATTGATCTGTAATATTGTCATTGTACCGAAGGGTTCAACATGCATTGTTAGAACTCTATTTACCTTTCTAGCGAATGTAGCATTTGTCCTATACGTATAGGTACCCAAACTCACTTTTAATTAATATTAATTATGTAGATTTTGTATTATTTAAATTGTCAATTGTCATAATATCAACCATCCATTATGCCAATCGACATAATAAGTTACTCGTGTCATGAATATGTTGGGGATCCATTCTTGAGTTCCTTAAGTATCCCTGTTCGTAGTGCACCCAGCTAACCATCAGACGATTACGACGATGGATGGATGGAATGAAGCTGCCGAGCTTCATCCCATGGAGGTCGCTAGCCCTGTATCATCCAGTTTATTCTCGCCTATAAAGCGTGGCTGGTCACCGCCGTCTTTTTAAAATAAATCTTGGATACTTTTAGTGTTATTTAGCTCCTATTTAAATAGTAAGCTAACGAAGTACTAAAATCGAAAGTTAGCTAATGTAGTGTTTCACTACTTCCTTCTTCGCCTGCAACTCGTCAAACCCTTCAGTGTTACTAATATGTATGAGTGGTCATTACATGTTCCCATTAGCTTGTTCATCGGCATCTTAACCAAATTTTAACAACAAAAGATACTTATGATTGGGGATTAGTCCATATACTAAAAGTTCCAAGTTTAAAATTATATATATATATATATATGTCACTTATTTTATTAGAGTGTCAACACTGCACAATATGTTTGACGTCTTATAGATTACCAGTTGTCTATGTCAAAGCCTCTGTCAGTAGTGCGTGTCATCGTTTGTCAAGACTCACTTGCTCTCGGAACAGCGCCTGCGCCGGACGTGCACACTGACTGATAAAAATCATAACGTCGGACGACGATGGCGGCCATTTAGATGGCAATCCATTTGAATCCGCGACATATATATATAAAGTAATTTACTCGTATATACGGGTGAAACTAATACAAAGCTTAAAAGTTTATTAATATATCTGAAGGTATTTATTTGCTAACAAAGTTTCTAACAAAGCGACGTAACGAGAAACTTTTAGTACTAAATTAAAAGAGAGAATTACTTGAAATGTTTTACTTAGTGACGAAACTAAAGAAAAAATCACTCTGACCTTGATCTAACTTTTACTTTCATTGCCAAAAAGTAATGCTGAAATGGGCAGGAATATAGAATAATCAAGAAGGAACATTTATTTGCGGTATTGAGCGAGCCTACACGGTAATTCGATGTTACGGCATGTCATTGGAAAAGCAATTAGGCCGCCGAGTAATGGCTGGAGAAAATTCAGGATTACTACATGACTATTTACACTGGATACGTTATCTATATAGGATAGATTAAATGAATATTAGATGCTGTAAGGAGTTAGGTGTTTATGGGCACATGGGCAAGTACTCTTCGAGCGACGCGTACAACTGAAGGAGGAAAGCACGCCAATGTGTAGTCGACGCGATCTAGCCAAGTTTTGAAGCCTGGCTTCAAAAACGTGAAGGAAACATCTCCTATAGATTAACACAAAGTCTCGAACCTGGCTGTTGATTATTTGAACCGGATTGAACGGGAAGCAATCACAACACATATGACACGCAGAATGAGTGTCCAACGTGGAAGTCCCGACCCGCTCTAGATAGTGCTGGACTTCAGACACAAGTTTAAATCTACTGTCTTCCACTTGCGGTTGCAAAATATTTGTGTAAAACCCTTACTATCATCTGCTTAGAAATAGACATCACTGGTTGGCTGTAACATGTCACTGATGTGCAAAATGAACAGCGTGGGAGATAGCACTGACCCTTAAGGAACGCCAGCACTGATGAGTTTTTTGTCCGAGCAGCAACCGTCAACTACGATTTTAATAGGCTTAAATAAAAAGGTGGCTATCAACTGGCATTGTCTTACAGAGAGACAGTAACATAGAACTGAAAAACAAGAATTGTACTTCGCTAGACCCGATTAAAAACCTCAGCGACATCCAGGCTCACTGCTAATACCTCCCCATTACTTTCTAGAGCCTGAGTCATATTGGGTACAAAGTATGTTAGAAGGTTGTAGCCAATTGTTTTTCAGACAACGTGGACAGATAGTTGGTGGTCAAACAGACGAAACAAATAATACTAACGAAATACCACGTGAATTCGATTCGGATTTGTTTTTCTTAACTAGACTTCGCCTATCGTATATAATTGAATGTAGAGGTTAAGATTTGAACTTTAACTTCGCTGCGCAAATAAAGGAAGATAAAAAGATTTGTAACTGTCCTACATTGCAATAACTCCGTCGTCTTGGGTATACACAAAAAAAGAAGACGCGGTTGGAATTTCCGATGTGTTCGCTACTTTTTGCAATAGTTTGAGCACGGCTATTTATATCCTAACCAATAATATTACTAGTTAAACGAATATAGATTTATAAAAATAAATAATAATTGTGAATTTCTTAACTTGATTATTAGTTTGTACAATTTATTTTCAGGACCTATTAAATAAATTCATTATAATATTACTAAGGACATCAAGGATTTAAAAAATAAATAATTGTTTTAAAAAGTTTCTCAAAAAGTTAGATCGTTTTAAGAGCGATACATATATTTTGCACGGAAAGTTTCATGGTTTAGGCTAACGAGGACGCCCCATCTTATATTATTTATATATTTAATATGAAGAAAACGTATTGTTCCTCACAAAATACCTAAGGATTATAAAGGAAGTCCGTGTGACGACAGAGAATCAATTCATTAATTCATTTACTGATCACTTCTATAAACATAATGAATAAATAATAAAGCCGAATCTGTGCATAAAACATTTTTGTAATACAAGCATATTGATCTACCGGAGACATTTTCACGATATTTTCAGTTATTACTCTTTCGACTGAGTTATGTAACATTTATATTTATAAATAAATATCCCGTAAAACCTAAAGTATGCCACGCGGTAGCAGGCGCTTGTAAAAGCTGTTTGTGAAATATATTTCATACTATTGCCTTTTATATTTTTGTGTCAAAAAAACAAAAGAATAGAGACAAGCTATCTGATTTTAAAGGTCAACGCGGCCAATGGTCATTCTTGCCACCTGAAGCCTAAGCGACGGGTTGCCGTGGAGGAAGCGTGGCAGCAGCTTAAAGCGTTGTATTCCACACTACAACCGAAACATTCCGGTTAATGTTCGAACGACTATGATCGATACACAAGCAATTAACTTGGAATCAAGGATACAAGGCCTTGCAACTCGATCCAAAACACTATCAATATGTGTTGTACACCTTTATTTTCTAGTTCAAGACGCCCTCACTAGATGGCGCTAGCAGTACGAAAACTACAACAAATATAAGTCAACATGACTACTTAAATATAGAATGCGTTTCGGAGAAATACTAACAGCTACAAAACAATAATGTTCGGCGTTTCGTTTATCCACTGTTATATTGTACCGCTATGTTTCAATCCTATTCAACGGTTGTTGTTGGATGTTCTGCCAGGGTATTTATTAACACTTTCCATGTAACTAAATAAACAACAGATAAAGATATTTTTATATAGTCGAAGTAAGCCGCGCGAGTACATCAAACGATAACAATGCAATGCAATGACTTCCTGCAGTGTTTATTAATGTGGATTCACATTGAGAGTCCACAACTACTTGACAAATGATCAAACCTTATGATTGACCTATTATAGAGTAATGTTTGGCATGAATGTACTTTCCGTAGTCAAACAACCAGAATACGAGCTACGGTCTCCCCTGCCTCTCGTAAGAAGCGACTGAAAGGGAACTGGTGTGTTGCGGACGGTAAGAGTAGAACGTCGAACCATCCGCCTAGCGACCCCGGGAAGAACGACGGTATGGGTGGTCGCGTACCGTTGTTAAGATCGGATGGTGCAGGACGGGACATGCTGTTGTTCCCGGGCAGAGCCCGATATGGGCATCGCGCTCAGAAAACTCTGATTGCATTCCTATAGAGATGCCGGAGTCGTCTGCTTAGCGCTAAGGCAGGTCACCATTTAGTGCGGTAAAAATTCCACATAACCCGACGCGCTCCAATGATACTGGGTACCTTGGGAAAATGTAAAATTTATTCGTAGTCCGTTTTCTGGTAAATGATTATCCTGGAGCTAAGATCCAACTTGTATTCAATGCATACAATAAATGAAATGAACTAACTACTTGCAGTTGATCGTTGTGTACCTTCATACCTTCTCACGAATATGACCTGATTTCCAAGGTATCCCTTTGATATTTACTAGCTACCTAACACGAGGTAAACTATTTTTCCGGGTATATCGAACAAAATCCAAAGAACACTTATCACCAGTAGTGGTTTTATCGTGAAGTCCGTAAATTGGTTGGAATAGATCTACTGAAAAGGCACTGGTGTATTAACGTCAACTCTTGGTATCATTTCATATAACCCTGTGCTGCTGAGTATGTTTTAATAGTTTGGAATCTCACAATACGGTCTGGCTAGGTGTATTTGAAAATTATCCCCAAATGTGTCCAAATAGTTTTATATTTTCGTCTGCTTCGTCACAATGAAGTAATAGTTAGCTCAGTCTGTATCTGCCGTTTAATATTCCCACCCGCTAATACTTTCACCGCATCGCTAGTTTACGGCACCATTTACAAAAAGATGTGTAAACAATTTTCTTAGGTGATCTTGCATGATACGGAATTTGCATTAAAAAAAATATCAAAGAAGCATATGTATATACGTGTGTATATAATACATACACGCGCTTGAATCAAATTTCTTCACAAGAAATTTAGCAAGTACGCGAACACTAATCCATCTGACAAACTTAAGGTCCGTCAAAAGATAATAACATGGATCTGTGTATTGTAATTATAATATTACCTAAATGAAAAGCTGGTCTTGGGGGCACTCATGTATAAACAACAGGGCATTTGCCATTCAAATTTTTCGTCAAATATCTTTACTTTATCCACATACTTAACCACCCTTGATATTCTTGGATATGCTAAAATTGTCTTCATATACTTTATCCACTTATTACGAAATGATGCATTAAAAATACAAATCGTTTAAGGCGAGTTTATCTCTTCGACATCATTCGGCATATTCAATGCCACTGCCCAAATTACTGTAACAATATTTCTGGTCGTGGTGATTTGATGTGGTAGTCTACATGTGTATATTAATGAACAAGTTTTATATTTACAATTCGGTTAAAGATAGTCATTATTGTAATTCACAATTGATACATTGAATGTATAGAACTGTTTTCCAATATTCTCTCAAATAACCCGATTCTCGTTCTATTAAGTATTTGTAGATGATAATCAAAAATTGAATAGAAAACTGACACTGAAAACCAATAATATTGTACAAAAGTAACACAAAAACAAAAAATGTCGTGAAAAATAAGGTCAATATGTCACAAATCAATAATTTATATGTGAACCAAAATACCATTATTGTGAAGTTAACAATATATGGTATTTTAATCGTAAAAATGTTCGGTTCATAAAACTATTAATTTTAATCATACGATACATTCTTCTGTGTATGTTGTATGTTAACATTCAAGTATTTCGAATTACAAAAGGCCTCTTAAAACTATTTGTATAAACCTTGAACACAATTGGTACCGATAACCTTAATATACTATAATGTTTACTCAATGTTTACAACATTAAATCTTGATATTACAACTTGCGCAGAGTTATATACACGCACGATTTTTCTACTTATTAGTTCCACAAGCACATGTAACGATCAAACTGGTTCACTCGTACCCCATCCATTATTTATATTAATGCGATTTGAAGTTTGAGGCCGTTGACTGACGAGCCGGCTATTTGGCCCGCTACGTTGGCCAAGTGCCGCCGCCATCTTGTTTAATGTGTTTTATGTTGGTCTCCCTGGGAACTTCTCAACTTTGCCAACTTCACACACGTCAAACAGTTGTTTACGGATTGCGTACGTTATGCCTACATAGTATATTTTGGAATTATATCAGTGCTCGGGGATACGAAGCCATTGAAATTGATATTTATCAATGGAACGAACTAATTTGTGTTATGTATCAAACAGAACATTAATTTTGAATATGAATTTCATTAAAGTGTTTATTGTTCGGACTTTCTTATTATTGTGTTAGTTGAAAAGCTCACAGTGAAAGTTTGGTTATGTTGACAGTTGAAGTTTTATTAATCGGTTCGGTATTTTGTGGTGACTATTCGTAATAGCAGTTCAATATTTATGTTACTGCTACTAATTTTTTTTATTCGAATTAATTCATTTCTCACGGTCCGATTAATTTAAAAAGTTTACGTCTGCAATAGGTAAAATTTCAATGAACTCATATATTATTGTATACAAATTGTGATTTATTAAGTAGAGTCTACTGCAGTTACATATCGTGACTAGTTTGACCCTGTCTCGAATAAGCGCGTTTTGTCTCGAACTCCCTGCGGTACGCCCGGTCTGTAATATTACATTTGGCACTGAGATTTTAATTATAATATACATATGGCGAGTGTAAATAATATACTAAACATATTGTCATTATTATTATACATGGGTTTATGTACTCCATACTAAACACGGCAACTAGTCCTGGATTATTTTCTGTAAAATATGATTAATAATATACCAATCATCTCACATTAGAGCAATTTAAATTTCTTCACGTTGTAACAATACAAATAGATGCATTTTGATAGACATGACAGAAAAATAAGCATTTTCTTGGGTTATATCTAAAATATAAATTACAAAAAATAATAATTTAAGAAAGAAGGATGAAACTCCCGTTCAACAGCAGGGACTTTCACCGCTAGGGAGCTGTTGACCCCTCGAATAAAATACTCGGGCAAGGAGAGTTTCCTCGAGTCCCGAATTTACCACGCATGAGCGGAGCCTTACTGGTCGCACGCCGGAAGGGAGTCTCCGTTTGATTGATTAATTGGATGAAGTTTACGCAACTTTACAAATGAAACCAAAAAACGTTTAAATAAATAACTGATCTACGCTATAAA
>DWPT01005856.1:0-11894 GCA_018251895.1 Agathymus mariae mariae
GTGGCACGGTAATTCAATAGCACAACTACAGCATTTAATATTTAGGATGATATTTTAGTAGTTTAAGCCTTCAACGCTAATCACTTCATAATTAACGAATTGATAGGGCTCAATATTTAACTTTAGACATTTATCGCGTTATTATATTTTATGATACTAACAATATATATGAGTGCATATTTGTGTCTGTGTGTGTGTGTGTGTGTCTGATATTGATTGAAGCACTTTTGTATAATTCGTAGTTCTAGAGGGACAGGCTAATTACACATAATACGAATATAACGTACGGCACCGTACGAGGATCATTGTACCCGCTTGTTGACTTGCATACATTATGTTTATATACTATATTACCAGCAAACCGCCTTCACTTCGGGAAAACTACGCCTTACACTAAGAAATAGTACCCGCATTATTTTAAATTAATATATAACTTTTTTATTTATGGACAGATTGTAATGAAACAAACTTTAAGTATTAAGTGATGCTTACTGCAATATATTCGTAAAAACCAAATGAAATCGGTAAGGCCGTTTCTGAGATTAGCGTGAACAAACGCACAGACAAACAGACAAAAATTCTAACAATTATTGTTTTGTGTTCTATACCTCTATATGCTTATTGTACAGAAAGCGGTCAGTTAGAATTTTATTATATGTAGAGATAGAGAGCCATTCGTGAAACGCGGCACCCCCGATTTCTTTTCAATCGAGAATGCGTCAGAGATGCCTATGATGTTCCTGATGTCCATGGGCGAGATTGACCACTAACCACTTATTAAATGCAAGCTGGAAAAAATATCTTACAACTTAAGAATGACGAACCTGACACCATTGCTTCGTTTGTTGTGGTCAACGTGATGATGATACTGGTGTATGGCATGAATAGGTTGGCTTAAAACTAAAGTTGAACTGAAACCTATAGTATTAGACTACAGTCTAATATAATTGTTCATTCTTTCTTAGAATAACTGTTACTGGTATCAAAAATAAGCCTTTTTTGAAGAAATTAACTGCTTTATTCGCTATTAAAGTACAGAGAGAGATATTATTAATTTGACGGTGGTAAAAAATATAAATCTCAATATTCTGAAGGTAGCTCGTGTTACGAGCAATGCGAATATTACTTTACACGAACGGTAGGCGCGGCAACAATAATAATATACTTAATAAACAAATTATACAAAGAAAAAAAAATATATCAGCAAAGCAAAATATACGGCTCTGCTAACTATTTATATTGCGTAACGTGGATAACAAACTACCAATCATAGCCTTATACATGGACATCACAAAGGCATTCGATTATGTCGACCATCATGTAGATATTAGTTAAAAAATATATAATTACGACAAACGGGGAAATATTAACAGCCTTCTACTTCTTACGTACTTAAGTGGCAGAGTAACTGGAGAGACAATGTACAGAAATCAGCAGAATATGTGAAAAAAAGAAAAATATATATATTATAAATCAAACTATAGAACACTAAATTATGGTGTTCCACAGGGTAGCGTACTATCACCATTACTATTCCTAA
This sequence comes from Agathymus mariae mariae, assembly GCA_018251895.1. Classification (NCBI taxonomy): domain Eukaryota; kingdom Metazoa; phylum Arthropoda; class Insecta; order Lepidoptera; family Hesperiidae; genus Agathymus; species Agathymus mariae. Next base: position 1,541 of record DWPT01005856.1, read on the forward strand.
TATATATAAATGATCTAACATCTATAACTAGTTATCAAATGACTTCGTTCGCCGATGATAGCACTGTGACATATGACTGATGACACATGATATTTAGTGATAATAATCTATCTGAGTTAGAATATGACATCAATAATATACTGAAATATATAACACAATGGTTCAATAATCATAACTTACAGACTAATCTTAATAAAACAAAAACAATTAATTTTAAATATCAAAAAGACATGGCACATAAAATATACATTAATTACGTAGGTACTGACATTGATTAAGTCAAGACAATAATTTTTTTAGGATTATTTATTAACAAAAACATGAATTAGAAAGAACATGTCAACTATGCATGTCAAAATTTAAATAAATTTGCCTTCGTTCTTCGTAAATTACAAAAAATTGTAAATTGTGATACCGTTCTTATAGCATATCATGGACATGTCGCAGCAATACTCACATATGGTATTATATTCTGGGGGAACTCAGTAGACAAAGAGAGAATATTTAAAACACAACAAAAAATATATCAGAGCAATTTGCAACATAAAACAATCAGACTCTTGTAAGCTGCATTAAAAAATTCACATATTTCGTGCCTCACACGACTATCGAGCACATTGGAAATTAATCTACGGAATTCGAAAAAAGATACCCTCGTAACCCTAATAATTCACAATAAACACCGATAGCGAACTCTGCGAAACATGAAGTCATAAATTCCATGTGAAAAATGTCGTTCTGACTGTTTGACTTTTTTCAAAATGGTTAGGCTACAGGGCAAACCCTTAACCCGATCGTCTTTGTTTTAAACTCAAATTGTAGCTCACTAATTGAGAGGTTTTTCTCAATTTTTTTACATCATTCTTCGTTTCCAAAATATCGAGCGCCAAAATCAAAAATTCACTTTTTCGGCCATAACTTTTTTCGTTTTTAACTTTCTCGAATAATTCTTTTTGCACTTTAGAGCTCTCGTTAATACGTGTCTTTTGAGCTTTTTTGAATATCATATCTTCACAACTCTCCAAGATATAAGGGGATCGCACTTTTTCGTGTAATCGGAGCCTACACTGGAGCGAACGAAAATACATTTCCAATGTCAATAAAATATTACTAACTGTATCGTGTTTATATATCTTAAAATGTACAATGTTTATAAAACGAAATCCAGGTTTATTTAAATTTGACACACGAGTCCATCACTTTTACAAACTACAAACAGTTCCTTTCAACACTTACAAATTCAAGGAAAGTTTTTTGTAAAGCATCTATAAAATACAACAAAATATCCGAAGAAATTAGCATCACCCAAAACATCTAAGACTTTAAAAGAAAGATCAAAGATTACCTTGTGGATGAATGTTACTATTACTCGGTTCATGAATTCTTAAACAGCAGTGGTTAATGTTTACCTAATGAGTCTGAATTACTTATAAAATATATTGTTTCCTTTTTCTTCTTCTCTGACATGTTTAAACTATAGAAACTCATTGACATTTTATTTCTTATTAATTCTTCCAATTGTGTTATTATTTTATTAGACATAAATTACTTCCATGTAAGTCAGTACGACTGATATTTGCATACCCAAAAGGTTAGAATAAGAGTAGCTATTATAGTAATATAAGAAACATCAAATTGTACCTTTCCTGCGAATAAATTGAATTGAATTGAATTTAATTTAATAATGCTAACATTTTCACCACTACTTTTATGTAGGATTATTTTCCACAGTTCACTACCCTCAACCATAAGAACTTTTTTCTTTGGTCGCCTCTAAATAGGCCATATGTAGAGCCAAAGTACAGAAAAACGTCTTATCCCGAGCAAAGGCATTTCAACGCGAATAAAATAGCAGCAGAGAAACTGTGTTTATTATTCAAGGCATGGCCTGTAACACTCGACACTTAGCTTGCGGGAACAACAACTACACTACAGTGGGAATAGTGCGACAACTGTTAGGATTTTTGTCAAATACCCTCAAAAACGGCATACATTTCTGATAACGTGAGATAATTTTTTAATACTCTAAATAGCAGTGCATATATAGCAAGCAGTGGAATATAAATCTAGGTTACTGCATACATTTTGAAATTTCCAAGGTACGTTGTGGTGAACAGTGCACACACAACGTCTCGAGAGATCTAGCCAAGTGTATTTCATGTCTATGCGTGTTTAAAGTGTGTTCAAATAACCATATTTTTATTAAATACTAGCAAACCGATTCCGAAAAATTACCGCTTAAGCTTAGAAATAGACTGAATTTAAAATAGATGTATTAATTAATTAATTTATATTTTTTTTTATGGACGAATTATCAGTTAAGACATTTTTAGAATGAGCGCACATAAACGCACAGGCAAACAGACTAACAGACAAAAATTCTAACAATTATTGTTTTGGGTACTATTGGTATTTATTTTTTATTTATAAAGGTTCCTAACAACAATTTTTCACATATATCCTTCATGTACAGATAGTGATCTGTTACAATTTTATTATTCGTATAGATTTGATTTAAGTTAAAAAGTTAATTCAGTTTCCTCTAACCTCTTAGTTCCCAGAGTGGTCCAGGTGGACCCCCAGGAGTCCACGGGAAACTCGATGGAGATCTACATTGGCATGACAAAAAAAATGGAAGGTCACAATACGTAAGCGGGGATCCACGAAAATTTATCTGCTTTCGAAAGTGAAGAACTAAAATATTAGCTTGACTTCACAAAATGTAGGCAGATAATATTTTAAGAAACTCAGCGACTTTAACTTGTAAAAACTTGCATATTCCATATCTAGTAGGTACAACGTGTCCATTAAGCAATTAACCAATCAATTCTAATTTTTTTTTCAAAAACTATAAATTCGTGGTTGGAACTCAGCCGCAACGCAAATTCCCATAGATCTAATCTTCACACTTTTTGTCGAATTTTGGGAATATGATAGAAATAGCTGGAGGTCCACCGAAACTAGCTAAACTTTAAAAGTGGTCTATGAGAAAAACCTCTGCAGTCTAACCGAACGGTCATAGGATGCATGTCAGAACAATCGTGTGCATGATCAGATCTCAGAGCATGTAATGCTAATTTCATTTAAGGTTTCCTCACAAACGACCATCGCAATACTATCAGGTGGGTTTATAGTCAAGCGTTAGTTAATAATAAGTAAACAAAAGAAATCTAACAACTCGCATTCGGTCTACAAGTTAGTTTGTGGTATTCATGACTGTTCGTGACATTTAGTGTACAACGAATTCTATCGCATGGTGATAATACTGTCACGTGAGCTAACACACGTGACCGTTCATTATTGTTCTGAGAGGAGATCCAAGTTGTGATAACGAACAAAAATACTATATTGTCATATTAAGCACAGATGATGCTTCCTCGTCTTCTTTCTCGTTAACGGGTGAAATGCTGTCACTCCCAGTGAAGATATATAAGATTGAGCAACGCCACGCTATTAAGAAAATGTTCTTGCATACCGCGAGAACAAGGCACGGTTTTTTAATAATAAAGTTTTAATTAATTCAAGTATTTATAATGAAGTGGATTATTGTGTATTAGAAACTTGACGAACAATAAAATTCTCGAGTGCTTTCTACCAAAATCTGTCTCTTTTTTACCATCTGATTTAATTTGATTTCGATGTTTCTTGCAGCATTCGTTACAGTTCTAAAACGGAAAAGATTTTAATTCGAGTGGTTATGAAGTGAGTCCTTAAATTTTTATTTTAGAGCAAGATATTCAAATTCACAAACTTCAAAGTTCAAAAACTTAAAACTACTCGATACATTTAAAATCATTAGCAAACCAAAATAAATCCTTACAGGAATAAAATATGTTTGTTTATTTCCATCGCAGGAAAAAATACTTTCTTAACAGGTATTCATAGAAGCCATTTACGTAACGTAATTAAATAGAATAGCCTGTACAAAATGGTTGTTGGCTATTCGTTTAGCACTTTCATATTTTTATCTTTAATCCGAAGTGGGTGAGATGTTTTCATCCCCTAAGTGGCGTAGGCGGTTGAACTGTATTATAAAAATAATTACATTCCGCGTTACCGAGAACTCTCTGTTAGTGAAGCGCTACGGCATTTTTTTTAAAGTGTTATGAGTGTGATGCGGTAAAAAATATTATGCTGAACAACAGGTATATTTTAAATCCTTTTATAATGTGTTTTTTTGTGTAAAAAAGCGCTCGAGTTCGACGACAGTTCCTGCACTTTGGGTTCCGTGCAAAACAGTATAATACACCATATCACCAGCATTGCTTATCGCCAGATCAACTTAAGAAGAGAACTGATGTCAAGCATGTGTATTCGATTCACTAGCATTATGTCAAAAGCTGGATTCACGGGATTCAAGAGATTCATAAATCATTACAAGAACAACTGATACAGTTTGCTGTCCTTGACTTAAAAAAAATAACTAATCGACAAACGAGCAGATGAGCCCCTTATGATAATTACTAAATTGTAAATCCGCCGCTCATGGATTTCACTAACACCAAAGTTATCACCGAAGCGAAGGGTCGATTTTAGAAGGAAGATGGTTGTAGGCCAGACGGGCAAAAAACCCTAAACCTAGCACATACCTCCGGGATTAAACTGGATGATATGGAACTCAGTGACCTCCAACAGAAGGTACCTGGTGCTCGTCCGTTGTGCATGAGGTTGCACCACGAACAGTGAACATTAGCTTGGACTCAATGACGAATGGTTTTCCTTACGCCTCAAAGTGTACACACATACACTCTTTATAATATTTGATTGTTACTTTACATTTTTTGCTATAATAACACCAAGATTCAAGTTTGTAGGCTTCTTCTTGACTGTAAGGACCAAAAAAGTTTATTAGCTAATAAAAGAATGCATAAATTGCTCAGGCTTAATAACAGAGTTTTTTTTCGGTGTGGAACCTTACCAACGTACACCTGGAAATTTGACAATGTTAAATTGCAAATTTTAGCTTAATTTACACCGAGCGTAATATCAGCGCTGGCAGCTACAATTTTTTAAATGTAACAAATTTGGCATTTTTTAATTGATATGAGTAAAAATTCCACAACGCATATATATATATATATATATTGACAAAAAAGAATCGGTTATGTTTCTTGGACGTATATATCTTGGACACTATCCACAGTATAACATCCAAGAAACGTAACAACCGATTCTTTTATGTGAATAACTAATATAGAATCAAATAGCCATATGCTAAGAACGAATACTTTTGATCCAGGCTCTCCATTACCGCAGCGAATTATTCATGATTGATTCTAGAAGGCTGCTAGGTAAAAAGTGAAGCAGTATTCTGATCCATTCCCTTTCAGTATTCAACCTACAGCCGTTTGCCGTTAGAGGCTTTTAACAAAATAAAAAGAGTAATAAGCTCGGAAACTTTTAAAAGCTACACCGTACATGATCGTTAGTACAAACTTTAAGATGTAGAGTTTCACTTTACGGCGCTTTTACATCGACGTAAGATTAATGTAGTACCACAGATTAAGAGCGATTAGAATCTCATGCAAAAAAAAAACTCTATATTAAATCTATTGTATTAATGATAAAATATAGATTCATTCACTCAAAGTCTTGCAGTAAAATTTTCTATATTTGAGTTGCAAACACACACAATTAAAACATAACTAACCAAACCCAAGATGATTCTCAGTCGTGAAAACTATGATAAGGAGTTTCTTTAACAGATACTATTAATTGGGCAAAAGTTTCTTTTTATAATTGTTAATTCGATTATTTGTAGTTCTCCCAGCGGAATATTTTGGAAATAATACGTAGAACTTACTTAACCTTTTTACTAAAATCGTTATTTTTTATATGCTTAGCTAATTGACTACGTTTTAATGAATCAGGCTCAGATGTTATCGGTTGATATTGTTTTATGATTCTGTTTCGCTTCTAAAGCTCTTATCGCTAGTCGCTTATGGTGAGACAGTTAAGTATGCACCGTATGTCGCTCATGACTGCTTAGTGAAAATATTTCATGAAAGCTTATAACTCTGGAAACTGAAATTGAAATACTGTTGGCTGAGGATTATGAATTATTTTAACACTAAAAATAAAGACGACTATATATTCAGTTGTTATGATCAGCTCACATACGAAAGCAAACCTTAAATATTATATATAAATCGCGTTACAGGACTTCAATACAAAATTTTACCTCACACAGAACAATATCCTTAAATTTATCTTCTATGGCGTAAATAATGGCTATAGGTTGTCACAATTTTAAATTTATTAAAATCATTTCAATCAAATATTTAAAACCCGGCTAAGGGCCCTTTACAGTTCTGTTATAAGCTCATTATATAGGTTAATGTTTTGCACCAAATCTACCATAGTAAGCGAGAAGTTATCCCATTTCCGACTCGGAGGAAACTGCAAACGCAATCACTAATCACTATTCTAAGTACCAAGTTACCGCACAACTTAGCTCATGTAGTACAACTTTGTTGGCTTCCGGATTTACTGGTGTAATATTAACCGTTCTAATAAAACAGTATATTTCATATGAGCCGCTCATACACTACGTCGGTTCGTCTCTTCAACGATCGATATTTGTGATTTGAAATTTATGTAATCTCGGACGTCATACCTTTTTATTGCAATATAATTTTTGTATACAAATCCGTGTATACACATTTTACGACATGAATATGATTATTATTTGATTATATTAATTGGCCAAAATATAAAAATGGTACAGTCTCTCAGGGTAACTGACATTCTTTTTGTTACACCCTACCTATCGTGATTCTTTTTTTTACACCCGTTTTGATAAGTTTTAGTAGCGGAGCTGACGAGCTGCTTGCATGCCACCCTGTCTTTTGCCTTCCTGAGAACCTCGATAACTGAGATGTCTGTGACTCCCTTTACGGTGTCGGACCATCAGGTAGGTATGTAAGAATATATGGCCTCTAGGTTTTTTCCGTCAACTTTGTCTACCACAACCAGTTTATTAAAGTTGTCTAGCTATCTACGTGCTTTATGGCTAAAAAGGGATGGTTCTCGTTAGTTGCAGATTGTGGAGAGTCTATTTTTAATTTTAAGCTGGTTGAGAATAGATCTGTTCATTCTTTTTGCTATCTACATATGCGCAACATTCTCCTCCAGCACCACATCCTAAAAGCGTCGATCTTCTTCCTGTACACCGTACGAATTATCCAGTACTCCGATGCGTACAAGAAAATGGAGAATACCAGTCTCATTTTGGTAGCATTGGTGACGTTTCTTTTTACCAGATTCTGGTAATTTTGCTCATGACACTTTTGACTATTTGAGTTCTCCATCTAATCGCCCTATCGTATCCGCCCTGGTAACTAATCACGGACCAAGGATAGACAAACTTTTTCACAACCCCCAGATCAGAGAGCACTCCAGTCCGCGGAAGCTGGTCAGCTCTATCGACTTACATGAGTTTGGTTTTTGTGTTATAAATTGTGAGCCTTTTTTTACACTAAAAACTATCAAAACCACAAAAGAAGGCACAGGACAAGAGGTAAAATACAAGGAGGAATCTATTATTGGGGTAATAAAAACGAATAATATCACAATTTAATATAGAGTGGAGAGAATGAGTAATAGTTGTGATATCGTATTTATGCATGTCCATGTCACCATCAACACAGGGAATCCCAGTCAAACACACACTCCCGTTTTTTTACTGAATTCTCCGCTGATCCATAACTTAAGTGCGTGACAGAGAAGTTTGGGTCTCCACTGGGTTATAAAGCATCATTAAAGGGTTGAAGCGACGAAGATATTATAAGTTAACGTAACGGTTAGTATGAAATTAATATATTTTTACAGTGCCCCAGTACTATATATGGTTTATGTAGAACTGCATATCAACTCCTTCCAACAAAGGAAATATGCTTTTTATTACTAAGAGAGAGTGGAAATTTTGTGAGTTTATGTGAACGGAGGGTAATCTCCGGAACCACGGCACCTACTTGAAAAAAATTGTCACCGCTTGAAAGGATTCCGGATGGACATAAGCTAAATATTATTCATATCTATATAAATCAAATGATAGAGGTCTGCTGTTGTGCGCGTATCGTAGAATAACTACAGGATATATTTTAATTAAGCTTTATTAGTTTTATATTTTAGATACTTGACCCTTAACTATAAATATTGCGATATCTGCATTTAATATAAAGTCATTAAAGTTTTAGCACACAAAGATTTATATGCACTACGTGATCAGTGGTGTCTGTATTTTATATTTTTTTTTGTGACTAAAATATATCGTTAATATAATAAGCAAGGTAGAATTCATATAAATCAGCCAGGTTCATGTCGATATTCTCTTTATATCAAATTATTTAGAGATTAGTATGAATTACACCTACGTAATATCTACTAAGACAAATAATTATTGAACCCGAATGAAACCGGGGCGGGCCGGAAGTAATAAATAACCACAAACACTACAACAACCGTAAACAACATACCAGCGCCGACAATATTTTGTCACGACACGGAGCGCCATCACAACAAGTCGACTTTACGATGATTAGTAGCAAATATGAGCAGCAGAAGTGCTGGTCTGGTATATGTTTGTATACCTTATTACACACCCGCATTATAATATTTTTCTTTCTTACAAATGCTTCTTTAAAGAAAGAGAGGGAAATACTACGCGTCCCTAAAGAACATACCGTCGAACATTATGTTCGCGAATTGTTGCAAAACGGAATCGACACTAACTTAGTAGGAATTCTTGTAATAAACTACCCGGTGACAGTAACGATTCCATGTATGTGGACATTAAAACCCACACATGCCACCGTTGTTAATGAAAGTTACGACTCGACCCGGACAAAGTTGTTGCTCCACGACTGCTAACACAACTAACGCAGGTCCAACAGCTCCGGTTCGGAGCACCTACAATGTATAAATTAATCTTTTCTGCGGTTGGCGCAGTCCCAACTAACTGTGCTCTCATGGGTATCTTAAAATAATCGCAGTGGTGTACGAAACGATATTATTGAGGGCTGTTATGTTTAACTTAATGAGCTATTTATCTAACGGTTTTTATTTAGACTCTGTAATACAATTAGGTCTGGAAGACATAAAAATTGTCCGGATTGACCTGAGAGCCAAATAGGTAGGTACATAGTAGAAGGTACTCATGTTCTATATAAAATATTCTATATATATAAAAATAGATAAATAAATGAACGTTCATATATTCACACCTCCACACTTGGATTGTCGGTGTTTCAGGTGGCATGGACACACATTTAAGACGTTTAAAACACACATGACCCGAAAACAAACATTTATCTGTCTCGTAAATGTCTGCCCCAGGCGGTAATGTAACCTGGACCCATTCGTACGGCAGGGAAGGTCACTACCAACTGAGCTACGGGTGTCTTCGAATGGCGGTGGTGGGGAGTTACCCGTTCCATGTGTAACAAACACAACATGGCAATACCGACAAATAAAATAATTGTTATTTCAGACGAAGAGGTAAATATTTACAAAATATTTAAACGATTTTCATTTTCATTCAGTTTTTATTTATTCATAAAATGATTTATATGTAGCGTCTCTAAATATGGAGACTAGCAGAGTTCTTTGGAAGCATTATGTTGGGATTAAAAAGTGGCTTCAAACGAAGTTTCGGAAACAAAACGAAGTGCGCCGGATGAAGGGATTTTGAGTGTAAAAAGATTTTATATACGTAACATAGTTTATAATTAGAAGATTGGACAGCCTTGCCGGCAACGTGGTCGGATAATGTTTGCAGGCGGATGATTGGGTTATTCGAGCAGAGTAACGTTTTTATAAGAATTCACTGTATTATCACTATATTACCGACATAACGTATAACAATTTCCAGCAGAGAAGTACTAGTCTACGACATGGGTGAAACACGAGTGTGTCTCCATACACCAACGAAGTCTTGGTAGGTACAGAATTTACCTGCCTAGGCTCCGTTGTAAAACGAGTTTCCGAATATTGACTCACAGTTACAGTACTGACATCACTCAGGTCAAATGCCCCATTGACGGATCAGTTCCCGACCTGCTGGAGAGAGGGGCATTTGGTCCACTGAAGAAAGAGGGGCATCCGGCAATGTCCCTCTCTGCATACCGCCCTATTGTGCTATTGGATAATGCGCTCTTCGAGCGCATTCTGGCTTCTCGTATTATCCAACACCTGTGCAGCGTAGGCCCCGATTTATCTGAACATAAGTTCGGGTTCCGAGAGAATCGATCGACCACGCCAGTGCCGTGGCGGCCTTGAACTTGTACCTACCAGATCTGCACCAATAAGCGACGTCAGCCAATAAGCGAGTACTTCCCCCACCAAAGAAAAGTGA
>DWPT01005857.1:0-11894 GCA_018251895.1 Agathymus mariae mariae
GCTGACGTAGACCCCTTGCAGGTTGTCATAGACCCCTAGGGGTCGATATAGACCACTTTGGGAATCACTGGTCTAGAGTCATACAGGTCAAGCAAATATAAAAGTGTAATAGATAACTTTAGTATTAAGGTTTACTTACATAGATCACCGTTGGGTATCGATGAGTCAAGAGGTATTGATAAATGTCTGCCACATTTACCATGTCCTTGTACACCCACATTTGCCTTTTCGCCGCCGTCACCTAATTAATGGGATTTAAATATATATTAGAATCAAATTGATTCTGTTAATAAGAACTTTTGGATGGATGAGCTCGTTTGCGAACTTACATCCACAAACAAACTAATGACTAAAACATAAATTTTCTCCAAAACTCAAATTCTAGATGTATGGTGGTCAACACTCAATTTAGAACCAAGAGAACCTTGTAAAATACTTCAACTCATTACATCTGTATGTAGGTACTATTGTTTGACGATAAAGATTGGTTTGGCTTAATTTTTCCACTGACCATTATAAAATGATCGACGTCATCAGTCCCAGCAAATATGACAACAACTTGTTACTGTTTCATTTGAAAATTATGTTTTGTAACGATATATTTTACGATACAATACTACTTTACTACATGCAGGGACAACGTTTACGACACCATTATGCAAATTTAATTTGGGGCATAGTGCGCGGGTGCCGGACAAACATGCAAATACATGTAAGAAACGATGGATTGCTCGACGGTCTTGAATAGAGTGCATATTTAACAACTAAATTACATTTGCTTTGTTAAAGGATAATATTATGAGGGAACCGGCATACATGAGAGTCACCAATGACGTTCTCGGTGGTGTATGTAGTAGTCAATATGCACTAGCCCTGCTCGGTGATCAACAACTGTTATCTCTTAATTTACATAATCCCAGCAGTGGGAAAATTTTGCTAATTTAGACCTTACTTTAGAAAAATATACTGAGAACTATGCCATGTAAGGTCTGTTAACCTGCGCAGCTTCTGCATGGAAGGATCTCTACGGGCCTACCACCTTTCATTTTGGAAATAAATCTCAGCACAGCAGTTACACAATCAAGATTTAAAACTAAAGCGGACGCATTTAGTCAGTCAAGCTGTTTAGATAACATCACGAAATTTATAATTCTTCGATCTCTTCCTTTATATCATAATACCAAATCCGTACTAATTTTATAAATGCGAAAGTAACTCTGTCTGTCGGTCAATCACGCCTAAACTTCTGAACTGATTTTAGCGAAATTCAGTACAGAGATTAACTAGACATTTACAAACGACATAAACTACTTTTTATTGAAAAAAAGGGTTAAAATAGGAGATAAACGTTTGTATGGAAGTTCGGCAGTTTTTAAGTTAAAGTCATGAAAATTGGTGGTAAGCTTATTGGTTAAATACTAATTAGCATGTATTACAGGACTTTAAAAAATTTCAACTCTTAGTAATCGAAAAAGGGGATGAGTTTGTGTGGCGACTTGGTTAAAACTTAATTTGCGTGAATACTGTTAAAATAAAACATAGATTTACAAGATTTTCCATTTTTTGATATTCATCCCCAGAGGATGTAAAAGAGGGGATGAAAGTTTTCTAACAAACGCATACCGAATCGAAAGTAGTACACTGAGAAACTTGAAATTTTGACTGTAGATTTCTTTTACAACGTTAACTTCAAATAAAAAAGGAACCGACAAATATGAAAACAGGCAGTAAGAAACAACGGGAATTAAAAAAAAACCCTTAGTAGTAGAAATAGGGGATGAAAGTTTGTATGGTGACTTTGTTAAAAGTTAATTAATTTGCCTAAAATTGTTTACAAATACCTATACAGACGACTGTGTCAAACATATGAGAATATTAAAAAAATTCCGCTGCGAATTTAGTTAAATGTTACAAATATTTCTTTATATTATATAACCGCCACACGGCTTCGTTACTGCTGACATAAGACTGTGGATATGTAAGATATGTGTGGACTTCATCTTATTAATTTTTAGAGCTGGATAGACATTGTTTTTCAAATCATGTGTTATCGACAGTGTGTCAGAATTCGCGTCAGTGTAATCATGCCAATTGCTGGTGATTGCTGCTTTCAGGAGAAACCGCACTCTGCTATCTCACAGCTATTTACAGTCAACTACAACAGTTTGTATCTGTATTATTTGCAAAATAAGTATCCTAAAAAATTTAAATTGGCACCCAAAGTAACTATTCCACGCAGACGAAGTCGCGGATAAAAGCTCGTTTATTAATCAATTTTAATGTTTTCCATGACATTAAACAAAAAACGTCAATCAAAATGAGCTTTTAAATGTCGCCACCGTAGTAATATTACATTAGTTTGGTTTAATAAATGAATTTCCAATCTAATTTTACTACATTATTTTAAATTTTGCAAGTCTAATTCAACATAGTTAATAAGTCATATACAAAGTGATTGGAAATAGTTTGGCAATCCGTTAGGGGCATGTAGGAGAAGTCATCTGCAAACAAACTACTTCTTAAAACCCCTATCCAAATATGAACCATTTTCGAGTAATTCAATATTTTAGGTTTTCTCAAGAAAGTGCGAATAGACTTTGAATATTGAAAAAAAAAAACACTAAAGCTTATAAATATGATTTTATTATGAATATAATCTGATTACCGATGTTTTTATACATAGTAATCAACCATTAGACAGTTAGTTAGTATGTTCAACAATTTTTAAACTACAGCTACACATCTTTTAAATTTTCATATTTCTATCAGGTGTTTTCATCTCAAACAGGCGATTTGCTTAAAAAGAAACGCTAACGAACTTTATCTGTAGAATGTTCCAAAACATCTCAACTATCTAACCAGATAAAATAAGATACCAGAAATTGAAAGCTGGTTATACAAACTTAAACTTTGTACTAATTGAAATCAAGGCAAACAATAATTAAAATCAACCTTCATGCTGCATAATATTTTTTTCAACTTTAGACAGTTGGATATCGTATTGTATATGTATTAAAGTTTAAGCAACCAGGTAACAAATCATGTTTTATTCATTAGTGTTTTATTTGTTCAATTTTAAAGTTGCAAAACATTATTGAAATAACACTACAAAGTATTTATTACATTATTCGAAAATTATTGATATTCGGGTAGGGGTCATAAAAGGTATTTTGGTTGCAAATTACCTCCCCTACATTCCCCTAACGGATTGCCGACATATTTCCCATTACTTTGTATGTAGTATGAAAGCATCACACTGAAAATCTTTACAATTTCAAAAGGTATCTTTACTTTGCGGAGGATTTTCTTCTAATATTGAAGACAAGGTGCAGCAGACTAAACTGTGACTTGAATCATGAATTTATGTTATAGTAATAGTACAAAGGTTCGCGAAGAAACAGAAAATAATAGATGACAAATAAAACAGGCGTATTGATAAGAAGTGCCTCAGCTATAGGCGACTCTTGCCCTTATTTCTTGGACGTATGACCGAGTAGCACCTGTAATATCTGTTCTATTTTTATTATAGTATTGACGAGAAAGTACAGGGTTCCTGACACCCTAGAAAGCAGTATAAACGGAGGGCAAGAAGAGTTTCCTTGAGTCCCAAATTTTCCACACATGTATGCCTTAGTAGTTTCACGCCGAGCTGGAATTCTCTGATCCGATACGAATCGCGGGTTATTTGATTTGGAATACGAAAGGAGTAAGATGAACGAGTACGACTACGAATATTTATTAGTGTAGGAGTGTGTTGTTGCCAGAGTTATAGTTTTTGCAATACAAATTTGGCGGTTTGTTAACCAGTGTATCCTAAGACCTAACAGTAAACTAGGACACATTGAAATTACAATGAGAAGGTCTTTTTGCTTTGTTAATGACAATTATAAATGTAGTTGCCAAATTTAAAGATATTTAACAATAAACATTTTAGGAAGCTTTGTGAGGTTGAAGTACTGTATAATGTATCCAAAGTTTATAGATTTTTTTTTAATAAACACAAAATCCTATGTTAACTCAAACAGAAAGATTAAATAACTCAAATAGTCATTGTGTATAACTAATAATAACAAATTCCTGTTTATGTTAGTCTATAAATAAATATTTATCTCTGCTATGGGTAGGTACAGTCAGAAACTAGAACAAAATGACAGACTGTCCATCTGATGGAATATATCTCTGTGACACATGAACAACTACAATAACAATAGCATCACCAGTATTATTTTTAATACATTGCAAGGAAGCAGCAAAAGTTACCTTATAGCATTATTAATTGATAAAAAAAACTGACAAATTTTGAAACACTTACTCAACCAATATAAATTTTATTACAAATACATATTTACAATGGAATTTGGATTTTATACAGCTATTCCATATAGAATTTAATCATAGAACTATCAAAGAAATGGGCAAATTACCCATACTAAGTTGATAAAATCTTCTTCTTCTTCTTATCCGTAATAAATCTCTTCTGCTTTTTTCTTTACTTTCCACATGAGATATATAACAAGTTATATATGACCCCTTCCAATTCATATTATGATGAAAAGTAGCAGATTGTGCTGTGGTGTTAAAATCGTGATAATCACGCATAAATAGTTTATGCCAAAAGCTATCCTCCCCAAGATATTGATAACATTTTTTACAAGTCACCGCCACACTTATAATGTCTGTGATAGGTAGATATAACATAATCTTCAAAAATATGTCTTCTGGAAGGTCCAATAAACTGGGACCAGGATAACCACAAATACTAAGTATCTTACTTTTAACTGGAGAGAGTATTTTATTTTTAAATATGACTGATAATTGCTGCAAATTGCTGAACATTTGTGTGACATTTTGTGTCTCATTTTGGTTGAATACAAAGTATCTGTCAATGGGTAAACACACTGAGTATGCTTCAGATGCAAATTCATTTATGATTGCATTCACTATAGCTGTAGTAGCTAGAGGAATCAATATCAGTTTGGTTGATATTTCACTATATCCTAACATAACAAATTCTGCTTCGTACAATCCAGACGAATGCTTCCATTCCGATAAACGTATGACATCAAGTGCAACAGGATCTAATACTGCACAATCATTCAGTACTGGCTGAAATCCATTTTCAATCATTATAACGACAAGCACCGTAAACAGAAGATCTTTTTTCAACAACGACAATTCTTTTTCCGATAAGACACTTACAGACAACATTGAGAGAATTTCGTTGAAAATTTGAGGTGTTTTTTTTAAAACGGCGTCGTCTGATTCGTCGTTTGATTTTAACTTTAATGTAAAACTCATCTTTATGACACTTCAGATTTATAAAATGCACGTTGAGTATGTTTTTATTGCAGTGATTATGAACACTATATTAAAATAAACAAATACTGCAATGTATTAAAATCAAACAAAAGACACCTAATAGCGCCTAAAGAATTTATATGTCAAAAATGTCTATGTCAAAATCATATCAGTCAATGACAGAGGATATGTCATAAATGTCTGACACTAACATTGAGAGTGTTACCAGATTAAAGTGAATATTATGTGCAGATAACAATATGGGAAATTGATATACATATAGACAGGCTATAAGTATCCTACAGCTGCACTAAATTCCATTTTGGAACGAATAATGGCATTAATCTCTTAGCTGTACAATTAGATATTTTACATCAAATATATAAATTTTAATTACACTCAATTTTAGAGAAAATTCACATGCACAGGGTTCATTATAAAGTTTTCCACCTTTAAAGCATGCAATAATTATTTTCAAATTCATATATCATGTACAAACTTAAAAAATATGTTCAAAATACAAACTACAAAATGAGGAATTCTCAAACCACTACATGTAATTGCATAAGCATACATCTTATTACAGCATTTACTACAGCACTGCATCTTGTTTTATGTACATCTTTTTTTTATTGATACAGGGAAATGTTCAAAAGGGATAAGTGGCCCCTCTATTGGCAAGTTCTGGGATAAAAACACTATGTAGTCATTCAATACTTGAGGTGCTTCGGAAACCTCATAAGAAGATACCAATGTGTATATAACTGCTTTAAGATATATTCTATACTTTATAGTTTTCTAATAGTCTTAGTTTAATAAATTATGCAATTGTTTATCTATTCATATGTTTCTACATCAGTATTTAGAGAATGTTAGTTGGAAAATTTAAATAATATTTTTATTATTGTAATACATTACATATATTACAAACAATAAAATATCAATATCATGAAGATATGGCGATAGTAGAATCAAAACAACAAGTAGGTCATGCAAACTACAACTGATCACATACAATGCAATTAATTTGAAGGATTCAAGAACTTTTGTTAAATTCATCGGGCAGATGCATTAACAGTAAATCTATTTTAATAATGGCTCTCATCATATTATTTTCATATTTTGGCTGTTATTGTCTTGGTCTATAGGGCAAAAAAAATGATACCAAGAAACTTGAATAACATTGATGTACCATATTATGCCATACTAGCTCAATCTCCTTGCTTCATACTAGTAAGTGGACTTGCAATGTCCAATCAAGGCAGCCAACAGGACTATTTTAAATGACAGCAAGATTATGAATTATAACACAGGTATGCTAGATTTGACAATTTGATATTTTCTTCTTATATTTTCATGTCCTGTATGTGCACCTAACAATGGAGTTGGTGTGTACACACTTTTAACAGATCCCACACATAAGACAAAATTATTTGAAAAAAGGCAACAAATTCATATAAACATAGATAAAACTGTTGATATATAAATTATGTGTCAAAAAGATACATAAGATAATAATTACACAGCACATAAACACTCAAGAATGATAAAAACCAATAACATTATATTAAAATGTCATATTTTGTATGGTCAAAAAACTTTAGAAACACTTTAGGTTATGAACTACGCCAATAATATTTGGATAACATGTTCATTTTATACAAAATAAAATACGTAACAATATTTACCTATATTTCCAGGATTGCTTAATTTCTTATTACTTTTCAAGGAGCCGTCCAAATTGTGATTACTCGAACTTTTGTCGTTGTCACTAGCCATTGAAAGGTTTTATACAAATTTACATTACAAATAACTTTTAAAGCTTGCAATCACATTGATTGTCGCACAGTCAAAAACTTTTCTTAAATTGTATCACAATAAATATAAGTAATATAAAAGTAGCAAAGCAGTTTTTAAGTATGATTACTAACACAGAGTACTTTTGTGATTACTAATTACATGTTTACACCCTCAACAACTGTCGACAACCGAAGATGCGTTCAAATACTTCAAATATTTAACTTTTCTAATTATCATAATAAGAGTTTGATGTTACATATAATTGTAAAAAATAAGTAACGTTATTTAAGTATACGATTTTCATAATTTATTATATATTAATGTTATGAAACTAATGAAATCTGATTTATTCAATTATAAATGTAGGATAAAAATTTCACATTTTGCAAGCAAATTCGGAACGTTTACAATTCAACGTAACCTTCAAAAGTTACATTCCTTCATATCTTTCTCCTCGCTACTGTCAAGTTGTCACTTAATTACACAATCGCATAGACTAGTCAGGAATATTCATATTAAACAAAATGTGAGAAGTACGGATACCTTCATTACTCTATGGATATTTATATGAATAATATATTTTATTCGAACTTTTGTCTATTTTATTACATTATTAACTTAAATTATAGGTAATAATCTAAGATACTTTTCATTCCAAGAAATGAAACCTTTACCGTGATATAGTTTATATT
This sequence comes from Agathymus mariae mariae, assembly GCA_018251895.1. Taxonomy (NCBI): domain Eukaryota; kingdom Metazoa; phylum Arthropoda; class Insecta; order Lepidoptera; family Hesperiidae; genus Agathymus; species Agathymus mariae. Next base: position 7,791 of record DWPT01005857.1, read on the forward strand.
TTATAAGTTAATGCGAACAATCTACTGAGAGGGCAATAATTAAAATTTTGGCTTCAAGGCTACAGCAACTATAATTATAAATTAATATGTTTCCAATTCACAATGGGAGTGATATTTAAATGTAGTAAGTAAAATGTAGTTTTTCAGAAACGAAGCGAGGGCGGGTTATTAATTTATCTTTAAATAAAATTAAAATCTCTATCTCTAATATATCTTTAAATTTGCTGTGTTTTTAATTTAAAAAACGGTTTGATAATCTTAATAAACCATTGTGATTTATCAAGTGTGACAATTAAATGCCCATTTGTCAACGATGGTCCTTGCGACTTGACATACTACGGTAGTGTATATAATCCCTTACTAAGTGTAAGAAAGCAATACAGACAATATTATATACATACTTTGTCGATAGGCTCCTGGTGGATCACGCTGTGCCACGACAGGCTCGTGTATTCATACCATAAAACGATGCGAAATATGAACGAGCGATAAAGATGCTATGCTCGACAAGTCAAAAGTGCTTTGCATTGTCGTTTCAGCTTTTGTTTAGTTAAATAATATCGGATATCAGTATTTTTACACAGTGAAAAATATTTTTTACCTTGAAAGTTAATTAAAATTACTAAGTCAACTTATTTATTGTTTTGGTTTAACTCATTACGTGACACTACTAAACTAAAGTGTACTCGCTGATGTGATATTATTGAAATGTCATCTTATATGGCAGGTGTTTTCGATTTAGATTTAGATGTGGATACTGGCATTGTTGGAGATTCTGATGAAGACGATATAATTGAAGTCGATGAGGTATTTAATTCATGTTTAACGTTAAATATTTTGCTTCACACTGTTACCTAACCTATAATAGTGTACTTGATTTTAATTCGATATTCAAGGATACATACTCCTATACCATCATTTGTACAGTACAGTTGGTGGTAGTATTTCCTTGATCAATTAATCGAGGTTAATATAATATGGAGATTTTCAGATTGATTTAACATAGAAATTGCCTTTTGATTAAAATAAATTTGCAATATTTAATAAATACATTTGTATGCAGGTTGATTATGATCCTGAGCTACATGTAAACAACATTGTAAAGTAAGTCCACCACAAAAAAAGCAATGAATATTGCATTGGTTGGTATTTTTGCAGTAATTACCCTATGTTGTAAATTTTTAGTTCTGAGGGCTCTGAAACCATTCAGTTAACTGAAGACAATGTTAATCCAGGTCAATGCAAACGGCTTGGCCCCCAAGATTTTGAACTGAGGAAGGTTTTAGGAAAAGGTGGCTATGGAAAAGTATTCCAAGTGCGCAAGATTACAGGAGCAGATGCAGGAGCACATTTTGCAATGAAGGTTTTAAAGAAAGCATCTATTGTTCGCAATCAGAAAGACACTGCACACACTAAAGCAGAAAGGAATATTCTGGAAGCTGTGAAGGTATGCAAAATTCATAATTATCCACTTAACTATCGTTATTAATATAATGAAATATTAATAATTTTTTAGGTTAATCTGACACTTAACAGTATTTTATTTTTATGACACAAAAACTTCATTTCAGCATCCATTTATAGTTGAATTAGTATATGCTTTTCAAACTGGTGGTAAATTATACCTTATATTAGAATATTTAAGTGGTGGAGAACTATTTATGCATCTTGAGAGAGAGGGTATATTTCTCGAAGATACTGCCTGGTGAGTATTTAAATTGACTGGTAAACCAATCTGTAAAATCAAAATTGAATATTCCTATGGCTCTAGAATTGTTATAAATATAAATATGTGAACTAGTGAACATATTTCCATGCATGTTAATGTAAATTATTGTTTTTACCAGTTTTCCTTATATAACATTTACAAAGCTTACATTTCCTAATACATTATAATAAACTTAAAACCTTTGAACAGGCTTGTTGAAAGAAGTAATTAGCCACTTCATTAAAAGTGAACTTACATACATTTGTTTTTTCTATGTGATATGTCCAATATTTTTTGGACATTGTAAATTTACTGTAATGGATATTACAAAAAAATGAATTCAAAATATCTTAATAAAGTTAACAAACAATTCAATATCTTAAACATTGGTAATATTTAAGTAAATTTGAATATTGGAAAATATTATTATGAATTTAATAACTTAAAATTTGATAATTTCACCACATATTTACTTAAAATCTCATGATATTTGGTATATGCAAGTTATTAGAAAAAAAAACGTATTTTTAATTCTATCAAAATATTCCAAACTTGCCGTTGAATTCATGAAAATATATAATGAAAACATGCTGTGATTTATGTTATGCTTTAATTTTAGGATCAGTGAAACACTGTTCACATCTCAACTAAATTGCAAGCTTGTCTGACCTTTACCTTATCTAGATAATATAATAAAAAAAAAAAAAATTGTCTATCAAAATAATTAACATTAATTTTTTCCAGCTTCTATTTATCTGAAATTATTCTGGCATTAGAACATTTACATAGTCTAGGAATTATATATCGTGATTTGAAACCGGAAAATGTCCTATTGGATGCACAAGGACATGTGAAACTTACAGATTTTGGATTATGCAAAGAACATATACAGGAGGGCATAGTGACACACACATTTTGTGGTACTATAGAGTATATGTAAGTCAATTTTTCTGATGTATTATGTTTTCTTCTTTATGAAATAAGTAATTTTAACTAAAACAAACCTTTTAAAAATTAGTAGTTGGTACCTTTGTTTTTTTTTCTGGTAATAGCCGAAAAACGAGCAGACAAGCCACCTGATGGTAAGTGGTCATCGTCGCCCCATGGACATCAGCAAGACCAAAATATCTCTGATGCTTTGTCGGCCAGGAAATGAGAAGAAGGTAAGAAAGAAGGTACTGGCTCTCAAACCCCCAGCCGAAATACGACAAGTCGGCTGACTCAAGCAGGATGGTGGTAGGTAGCCAGGCAGGACTCACGGAAATAATATTAATAACTTAATAATAATATAATTCTTATGCGATGTTCATTCAATAATACATTGTGAGTAGAGAAAATTGCTACTTAAAAAAAATCATTTGTTGTCGTTGTTACTAATTCTTTGTCAAGTTTTAAACATCTTAAAGTTTCTTTAATTTCATTGAACTAACTGGTAAGCAGTGTCAACTAGGTCCGCAAGGTTTGCAATTATAATTTCCTCTAAAAATCTTCGTTCTCTTTCAGTTTCTAAGTATTTTCATATTTATTTTATTGAATTGAAGTAGACTAATAAACAGTGTGAATTGGGTGTGTAACAATGTTAAATTGTTTGAGTTCAGAGAATCATTTTAGTTGTGAAGTGTTGGGTTTGTTCTTCTTTTTTGCAAGTGGGATAGTTTCCAACATAAAATGTAAACTTTATTAAGTAGATTTAATCAGAAATTCCTGAGAAATCTGTAGTTTATCTGTATCAAACTTAGATAACACTACTGATTAATAAGCTGACAGACCACAGGTTAGTAAAACCACTGCCACCTATTTATCTATTCACATTTGTAATATAAGGAGCATCACCATCTGCCAACATGCACAAGTACCAACGGGATTAAGATGTGTGGTACAGAGTCAGAAATCCAAAAAACAGAACCAAACACTATTGTTTAGTCTGTTGTTTAGAGAGATGCAACAAGCAGCAGAGGTACACTTGGATTCAAGAATGTGAGGAATCCCCTTACAGCTCAAATGTTTACAGAAGGTTTGAGATAAGATGGTAGAGAAATGTTTTTCTCCTAAAATTGGATTACTACCCCATTGGACTGCCTGTAAATATCATATTTTTCATTGATTATCATTACACAAGCTAGTTGACAATGAACTAAAACAGATAAGCCTCATGTGCAAAAAGGCTTTGTGATCTTCTCAGATAACTTCATATATTTCATTACACATTTATTGAAATATGTATGGAATGTAGATAGACGCCGTATTGGGGCGGCCTAGAATAATCCCCCCAATCCCACGCTGGCAGAACAGGGTGTCGTAAGAGACGACAGAAGCCAACCTGCTTGGTGGTAGGGCTTTGCGTAAAGATTATATTATCAGTATTATTATTAAGTCGTTAATATTATTATTGGTAT
>DWPT01005858.1:0-11893 GCA_018251895.1 Agathymus mariae mariae
TAGATTCTCACGGAAAGAACATTATACAATCCTTACAATTAATTTTATTACACCCCCAATAAATTCCGTTAAGTTATACCAGACACTATCCTGGATAAAAAAAACGTAGATAAACAAACAAAATTCTCAAACTAGTTAGTTAAGCTTTGATGTCAATACATAAAACTTAATCTGGTTATTACCAGTTCCCACTTATATTTAATTTTTTAGTGTAAATTAGAATCATGCGGAATTTTGACATATAATTATTATGCTACGGGATGGATATTACCAGTTTATTTTGATTTTTTGGGCAGCATTGAAAGAGATTTTGAAAAGTGAAAGTATCAAAGTTTCATGAAAATTGAAAAATACAAATATCACGGAGACGTTTAGTTAAAATGTTAATTACTCTTAATAATGTATTAACTTACTTTAATATTTTAATTTGCTTCAAAGTTCAAATTGAATCATGAAATATAAAAATGAACAATTGAGAAGATACTCAACAAAGTTTTAAACCGATATAAATTAATTTTGTCAAATTATATATTTTCAATTTTGTAACACTTATTCCACTGGATTCAAAAGTACTGTTAATATTATATGAAATTTGGGAAAATACTAATTCAACATATATTTTTAATAAAGCGTTTTTAATAACCCGACGCGGCGTAACGAATATGAAGCTAATGTTTTCTAAAAATAAGCGTTGATACTAATGTTGCCTCAATCCATTTTCGGGTTTCGCGTGTACTGTCTTCTTTCTATTCTTATAATCTGTAAAGAAACTTATACAGCCTCGGTTTGCGATACTTCAGGGTCTATTAGGGTCGTAGTTGCCAAATATTTGCCATCTCAGTCACTCGTACGGTATTGTGGACTAGTGTGAGCGGGTTGTGTAAGTATGTGGTGTTCCCGTAACGGTACAGAGTTCGTGACGGCGAACCGCGGGGCGAGTCACGATTTTGAAAAAGTGTTGGACGCCCGAGAACCGCGTCCCTACGTTCCGAGATCGAGATTCGCCGCGAGGGATGAGTTGTTAGCGGTTTATTGGTTAAACAGGTGCTACTAGCGCCATCTGGAGTTTCCGTCCGGTCAATGTTGGCATCGTGTATGCTCATCATTCATCTTTGAAAGCCCGGGAAATAATTCCTATAACTCCTGGATAACCTTGAGAAATCTTGTCCAGGCATGTTGAGAAAGCAGAAAACTTACTCTACCAGTTCGTCAACCTGCACTTCCACCGACGCAAACCCACTAAACATTGAACAGTGAGGGTACTATCCAAATACGATTATTGTGGAAAATTCAGTTAATGGACAAATATTTTTTCTAATTAACAGCTATAAAATTAATCTGGTTGTTAATCTCAAATTACCATCTCGAACGCGACAACACAAAACCAATTGATCACTAGAAAGCTACAATATCGCTGTCATCTCATATTTTGCGCGGATGCAGTGCATAATGCGACTGTACCACAGTACAGCACATGACTGCGGCCCTTTATTTTATATCTGCTTCCTAAATACAAAATGCATATGAATTATAATAGGTGTTTTGAGGAATCGACACTAGTGTTGTTTATGGATGATACGACGTGTTTTGAGGAATCTATATTCTATTATTTTGTATGAATTTTAAGAGATGTTTTGAGGAATGGACACTAATATTTATATGTAATTATTTAAATAAAAAAATATTACAAAAAGTTGTTCTTTAAAGATAAAACGTTTTTTTATTTTTATTTTTACGGACCGTACAGCAGATGCTCCATTCTATAGATCTGTGACCGTTGTCTATGACAAGTCATTTCTTTACAAAAACTTAAGATAAAATTCGTGTATTGTGAACCCAAAAATATATTCCATAGTCCAGTAATCAATGAGCATTGTAGATTGATTACTTGCAAATATCATAACGGTGATCCGTTACAGTGTTAGTTACGCAATAATCAATACTTTAATTGAAATTATAAGGTAGCGTTTCCGTCAAACAACGGCGAGATAGCGTGGAGGTAATTCTACAGACGTGAATGTACGCATTGTCAATTGTCGACCTCTGATCTCCTCCACGACAAAAAGCGGTTAAGGCTGTACAAAGAACATTATGGAGAAATTTTAACTAGATACTTATTCTTTTAAAACAATATATTAACAGTGATTAAAATGTCCCCTCCAAAGACTTTGTTTTAAATTCCTCTCTATTAAGCTCTTTATTCATTTACGTTCCAAAACGTAAAGAACGAAAAATATTCAAGAATATATAGAACATATTCGTGTGATAAGTGTAGTTACTTACGGACCTCTTACGACGCGACTCCAATTTGGACTTAAGTTTTTTTCATAACGCTCGCGTATCAACCCTCGTCAAATAATCGACTCGTTCTGCTCACAATATATGAAGATGCTATGACTATTACTTTTTGCAATCACAGTTGAACGAAGCAAACAAAATGTCGGGTACACGCTTATGTACATTACGGACAAATTGAATTTTCTTGGCAAATCATCTTCGGGCCGTTTCTCGGTCGATTCGTTTGGACGTGTTTGATTTATTACTTCTCGGTATTTTTGCATTGTAACTCTATTCATCTGAATTGTTACATTGTTAAATTTTAAATTCGACTAATTTAAACATTTATTAGAATGGGAGCACATGTTTCATACCCCATTTTAGTTGGGAGAACATTATCAATAGATACCAAGTTTATCTAGTTTATCTAGGAGTCTGGGGTTTCCGGTTATGTGAGATCGTAGCAAAGTAGAAAAGAAGAGATTCTCAATAGACTGATGCCGCGAAAGGTTTTGTCGATTTGTTAACTCGTCTGAGCTAAACTGCGATCGGTACTTGGATCGGTGAACTCTAGTAGCAAAAATATCCGAGGGTGCTTCGGAAGGCACATACACCCGTCAACCTGTCATTGAGCCATATCAAAGGCTTATAGGTTTCCGCAGTTGGATTGCTTACTAACCGCACCACATTTCCTCATTGAAAATGTTGTTCGTGGTAATCAGGCGGTTTACAAATGTTTCCTCGTCAGTCATTCTATTTATCTATTGGTGAAAATCACATGAAAAATATGCCGTAGTTTTTGAGTGCGAGACACTCTGCGTGTATCTTGCTCGTAGGAAACATTTTGTTTCGTATTATATAGTGTTATAATTATTAAACTGGATAACATAATTAGAACCAATATTATTTAACTTAATATACAACCTTATAAAACTACGCATCGCAACGAGAATTATTCAATTTGATTCAATGTTTCATTTTGTCAACACATATTTCAATACCGGATTGCTGAATTATCGTCCCGTCATCAACTAGAAATCAGCTGATGATCTACAAATGGCTGAACAGATTTTATTGATTTACAGTAAAGAACATTCTCAATCTAGTAACCTTTAAAGAAAACAAAAAAATTCGATTCATCCGTTTTGAAGCTAGGATACCACAGAAAAATACATAGACATATACACATTAAATTTGTGTATAAATAAGTTAAAAAATTAATTCCAAAAAATAATTTAAACGCACCACAATGACAGCATCACATTCTTAGAGACAGAGTACTTTATTACTCCAACGAGTAAGAGTCATGCCTAATAAAAAATGGAGATATTTTACTCACGCGTTTCTCCGATTGGACCGTAACGTTATATCCTGCCACCAAATAAAGCAATAAACAATATTGACGTCGGAGACAACACATGAGGTGTCAAAATTACGCACAGATGCGACCGGGGTCACATGTTGCTCTGTTGTGTTCATAAAAAAAGAAACAAATAACGCGAAAATTGAAATTCCGACGATTGGAAATGCCACCCTCGTCACCGCAACGCGTGTCAAATGAACAAACATCGGACCAACACGAGTCTATTGCAAAATGTGTTTTATCGTCTCAGAACAACAATTCCAATTCCAACGACATTCGGCAGAAAAGAATTTGAGTTATACAATTTGAAAAGGTCGTAAATACGTTGTGGAATGAGAAAGTTTGAACTGTTATCGACGGGATTAGAGTAGTTTTTGGAATGGAATGTTTTGAATAACCCTAAGCGGTTGATGCGGTAATATTAATCAGTGTGATAAGTGTTGGGTGTAGGGTTAGCGATAGTCTTGTTCGGGATTACGTTTGTCCGTTTGTCTGTTTATCTGATGACGCCACGGGAGGGTACACGTGCTCGATCCCCGTCGGGCGACAGACTGGGAAAATAATTTGCATTTCGGACTATAACTTTTAGGTTTTAAAACGCTATGTTAGAACCTTCGTACTACACAATATTATTCGATTTGTATCGCATTACGCAATCTTCCATGTTATCGATTTTGAGAAATATAAAATCAGATAATTTTATGTAAAAAATGCACTATAATCTGCATCCATTTTTAAAACATCCTTAACTTCGCTTGTGGACGATCCTGAGTCTTTCAAATCCAGTGTTTACCCGCTGTCTTTTTCAGATCCACCTGGTTTGAGGGGATCCTGTACTCTTTTGCTCCTACCTATTTACAATCTGCTAATTGTAGTCTCTAATAATTTGAATTTAGTTATCTAGGTTTTGCAGTTCAGCTAGTGCTCATTACTAGGTATCAATATATTTTTTTTATTTATTTTCAAACCACCCAGTAAATTACTCTGTAAAGAAAAAACACAAAATATAAAAATACTGCATGATGTAAAACTTTTATATAAACTAGAGATCGCCTGTTCGTCCAAATTCAAAAGTCATTCATTATATTCATAAGTATAAACTGTATTGAGATTTTTTGTCAAAGAGTATTTATAGCCATTATAATTGTTGAATACAATTTTTTTGTCCTATTACGTCAGCACGAGCATGTACAAATAAGATCCTATATACGAATGACCTGTAGCTTGGTTAAACCATATAAAAAAAAATACCGCCTGTTTTGACCTTCTTAGGGTTTATTTTTGCTACAGTGGCAAGTTTTCAACCAAGGCTTAATGCTTAACGTTTTTAACAGATTAATACCGAATTAAATTAGCCTATCTTTTTAGTGTTACATAAAATTCAAATAAAACTATTATTATTATGTTAAAAAAATGTTACAAACAATTTCTGTTCACGCGACTGCTTCACGACAGACTAATATAAATTGATATTTACAGTTGTATATCACCAGTATTTTATATTTCACTTTGTTTTTTATGATTAATAATATGAATAAACGCTCTCTTGGAGTCAATTTTTTTAATGTAAATAATGAATGTTTTAAATAACTAATGTATTTATAAAAAAAAAAATATATTTACAAAGTTCCTAAGTAACTACCAAATGAAATAAAAAAGCAGTTGACATACTGAAGAGAAAATGGAGATACAAAGAATTCTCTTCGCGTGTTAATATATCTAAAGTACTAGCACAGAGTAGTGAATCCTATGACAGGATTAAATTTAAATATAGAACGCTAAACACGCCACCCACTGACAGGTCGCAGGTTGCCAGTACTAATTATAATTAGATAGGTACTTATTTGTGTATTTAAGACCCGTAAGTTCACCGCTATCCCCCTAGGTCGTGATTCGTGATCTACCGTTATTGGACGTTGAACACAATATTGATAGCTACGTCGTAGGATATAAGGATTATATTAAAATGACTTGCTTATTGTTATATTCACTCGTAAACAGTTGGCGGATTCATGTCTATAAAATAAGCTGTTCATGTATCTGCTCACGATATCGAGTGCAGTAATCTTTCCTTTTCCACGAATAACAGGATAATATAAGGGTAAACTGCTACCATAGATCTATAAATACATCTTGAATATGACGATCACTTAAGAGAGACAAAGAAGTCGATGCGGGCAGTTTAGTGAGTACCTACAATAGATTTTGTCAGCGAGTTCGTGTAATGAAATTTAAAAATCTACTCATTTGAAAAACCTAATTTAACATCTCTCCAATTAAACGCATTCATATGCATATCAGTGTTTTGAACGGATGAATTTCCATTAATAGGTTTATAAAGTTTTGCATGTTACCACAAACATAAACAAAAAAAACTTAAAACGGATTTAAAAGGTAAAGTAGAAATGAATTTTTGATTTCGGTTACATAAGTCCATACAATAAAAAATCAAACTTTACACTGACACAAGAGAGATCATGCATCAAAGGAAGAATTATAATTTTTAGCCAATTTGTCAGAAAATTCTAATATTAATTTATATTAACATAAATATCTACCGGAATGGCCTAACTGTCTTGATAAACATACAAACACGTAATTCAATTAATACGATGCCACACAATGAACACACAGCCAAAAGACTTATAGTGGTAGTCGTAGTATTTGCATACTGCTGTGTGGGAGGAGCCGGTACTTGTCCTTGGCGTTAAAGTTAAAAACAAATCTTATAGCCGATAAAAATTATACACGATAAATTACCGTCCAAATGTTATGTACTCGTCTAGTGCTCGGTCGTTTGAATTGCCTTTATTAACATGAAAATAAAGGAAACGATGAAATATATCTAATTATTATCTAAGTACTTGCCCACGAATCTACAAATTTCGAATATTTTATGTCTGTTTATCAACGATGTCAAATTGTTTTTTTACCAAATACAAATTGATACAAGTATGTTAATACTTCCTTACGAGGTCAATCTTTAAACGGATGGGCAGATTGACAGGCGATAAGATAAAAGCACACTCGATACGTATGTATAGTCACCGAACTACAACCAGCCTTTGTTTAACTATAATTTACACTATAACCAAAGCGGAGGAGACGAGAGAAATAATTGTTGTTTTTGGTTTATTTATTCATAATATTAAGACTCTTTAGTCGAGCAGATGACATACTTTTTTTTTGTCTTTAATATTGATTTTTTTTCTTACATTTTTAATAGTTTTTCTGCCAATTACTTATTCTTCACCCGAACAATTCATCCCGATGGGGTGGCGAGGGTTAAAGAGTAGGAGGCAAATCGCGCCGCCTATAAACAACATCTGCGACCACGTCATTGTCCTACACGGACCACCCCAGCACCCCAGCACCCCAGCACCCCAGCACCCCACCGATGGGACGTTTCATTAGGATATGCGGTTTTATTTGATTTTCTATTTGAGTTCGATAGTCGTGTCTTAAAACTTTTGTAAGGATTAAAAAATTGACAATATTTTGCATTGCTTTCAAACTCATTGTCAACTTAACAATTTCATTAAATTAATGTATAATATGATTTTCCATTACTTCATAAAGTCCCGTTTAGAGTCAATTATGACAATATCTCGCATCTTTAGTTAAAACTGCGGTTCTAATTTTAACCACCACCCAAATTAAACCTAACAAATCACTAATTTCCTTTCCAGAACCTGTAAAGATTGAGATTGTTGAGACGTAAGATTCATCACATGTATGAAGCTTAAATTAATTGAACCGCATCGCATGTCCGAAATTTTGATTATTTCCATCAAATAAAATAGAGCACACAGGTACTGAACGAACGTATTAATTTTAAGTAACACTGCACAAATCGCACAAACAATGGCCAATAAAATATTCAATATAATATCGAGTCACGCTCGCTGTATCGAAGCGAATTGTTTTAAATTTATTCACTGTACGTATAAAAATATATTATTATATTACACAAAGTTCGCTGAGGTGGAAGAATGAGTGCAAGTTTCATACGAAAACATACTCACATAACTGATCGTTGTTCCAAATTAAATCCTTGTGTATGTAAATAATATATATCATTTCGCTTTGTTTCTCAATGTTAAATAATAAACGCTAATTACTCAGTAACATTGCCGTAAATGACGTTATATTTCGTGTTGTTTTTTAGTTTCGATGAAAAATGTCACCCTTTTTAAAATACCTGTGTTAATTACAGTCTACTTTCTCAGAATTTACTGAATACAGAACAGAGTACATCGAAATTAATTGAAAATTTACTGCAACGGTTCACATATTCGTTACAATGCGGCATAAAATACAGTGTTACATTTTCTGAAAACTTAAGAAAACAAAGTTTCGTTGATAGATTAAGAAAACACCTTAACTAAAGCAGAACACATTTCTAAGTATATCTAACCCTAACATAGAAAGAATAATCTGTTTAAAGCTACTTGCCCCAGAACAGTATTAGATGATGAGTCGGCAGCCCCCCTCCAAACGAACCACACAAAAGTATCACTATCACTTATCACTATCTAATCAAAAACGTTCCTACATAACGTCCAACTAACTAATCTCTTTTCATTCTAAGCACACTGGACCTAAACAGTATTGTATTGTAACCACTTTGAAACCCAAACCTTTGATAGCCAGGAATAGGCTGCAAGACGACAATGAAGCTTTCGTCACATGGCTTTCAAATCCAAACTCGAGGCCTATTCATCAGTTCGTATCTCCTCCAAACTTTGCCTGCAAGTATTCACGGGACCTTATAGTTCCTGACGTGTGTCACTCGTTTAGTAGGTAGCGATAGCAGTAATTCATATTCAAATTTATTTAATAATTTACATATTTTGTAATATATATATATATATATATATATATGCACATATTTTCTTTTTCTACTGCCCTTTTGAAAAGTTGCTTTAATTTTGAAAAAAGAAACGGCGAAAGTGACTCTTCTGCAGGTTTTTTAAATCAATATCAATTTATTGTCTGATTATAAATAAAACGATGGAAAGCATTATTTTTTCAGCTAGCAAAAACGATATATTCTCATTAGAATTCGTTTCCACTTCTTTCGAGACTAAAGATTTAATGAGATGATTGCGTAATTTGCCTTTCGAAAAATGCACCATACATATCACATTCAAGGTTAATAAAATGAAGTTGCTCGTGTGTTGTCCTCCTTAGATATGTCCAGAGGTGTATAGGTCAGTTTATAGTGGCAGCCGGATCGCTGCCTCCGCACTATTGTGTTTACACGGGTCGGATACGTTTAGCTGACCCTTTGATTTCCGAACACCTCAAACTATTATTTTATGGTAATGAATATGCTATGAATAGCGAATTGGTTGTAAACGATGGTTTGTGCAGATTTGTGCTTAATGGCAGCTTTGTTTGTTTGTTGTTAGAGGTTTGTTTGTAAAGTAAATTTGTTGTTTTAAATAAAATATTTACCAAGTTATCACTTATGAAGTTTTTACACATTTTTTAAAGAACCGTTTTAATTAGATGGATAGTATTTTTATGTGCTTGATTTCTATCGGCTTCTGCATCTGGAAAATCATAAACCGAAGCAAATGCTATGTATAGACACAATCACAATTAATCAATCTCTAGTAATTTATATATATATATATAGATCCTTTTTTATAGAGCAAAAATATTACTATACCTTTCAAGCAGTGCAAATAATGTTGGACCTTTATCCATTACAATTTAGTCTCATCCACAGCTATCAGGAAATTTACGAATACAACGGTGCATTATATTGATGCCATGCAATGGGCCTAACAGCACTTTAAACTTATATAACAATCCACAAATATATAAATTTGTACAACAGTCCACAAAAGCTAAAGCGTGACAATGGGCAACAACAAGAAGCGGTGCAAATCAAGTAGATATTCAATCTCGACTTACATTAGAACATCGCCGATACCGCGATACCGGGCTTAGCGACATTACACCCTTGTCTTACGGCGCACCCCGAGATACATAAACTGTACTGGATGTTACAAATAATATTAATTACAAATTAACTCAACGTACCTTCAAAAGATCTCGTCTAATTTATGCTGGTGAACGCTGTTGATTAAAGCGTTACCTCAATATTTTCTTCACAGTCAACATGGCGGTGGCTAACATAAAGCCTTGGGTATCGGAGGGCACATTAATCAACAGATTTTTATTGTCAGCGTTACATTTATTATTATTTATTGAATGTTAGTCCTAATTAAAATATATATAAGGAAAGTATTCCCTACTGATTAAATTAAATTAATAAGGAACAGGACATACTTAATTTTTATTGTTGCCTTCATAATACTTATAAGTTCTTATTATAACTCTGGTTTTAATTATTAATAAATACTGCTTAATAACAGTCCTACGACAGTAACCGGAGTATATATGGGTGTTAAATCGTATGAACTTGATAAAAGCTTATTTTCTCCTGCAAGTTACTTATAACTCTATTGTCTTTCCGAACCTCTTTTCAGTATCAATGCTCCATCCAGTGCTACTAATTCTCTCTTAACGATCTGCAAAGGGATACGAAAGGGATCGGTAAGGGCTCGGGGCACAAATTAAGGGATCCTAATGGTTATCGGGACCTCGGCTTAAACTGGCCTTACGAGCCACGGGATGAATTTTAATGCTTCACACTCGTGTTATCATGAATATGTGTTCCGTGAGTAATTGTACTAATGTTAGTGGTTGCAAATGAGTTTAGTTACAGCGTTGATTTTATCTTAAATGTGGTCGAATGGCTCTCAGAATTTTGAGTAAATATATTTAGTAATAATTCATCTTGCTTATAGTCAAATTAATAAAAAACATTTATATATATTGTCAGAAATCTTTTCCATTTTGGATAATATAAGTAGATATTTTCTTAACATTATATATGAATCGTGAATCAAATATATGAATCCTAGATTTTGTTATTAATGATTTTCAGTTCAATATTTTTTTTTAAATAAAATTTTATAATATATCTTAAATAAAAAAGATGATTAAATATTTATTTGATAATTAATTCATTAAAGCGTCTCGGATGCACATTAAAAACTATTATATAACATTTCGAGTTCTAAAATACACAAAAATTTTCTGATCATTAAGTAAATTTTTTGATAACTAAGATGATTAGTTAATTGGATAATTTACATATGCTACAAAAGTCAATATAACTACTTCGCTTTACTTCCTTCGGTTTAGATTTGAATTCTCAATGACATTCAATTGGATTAAATCTCCAACTAAACCACGGAAAATTTTAAAATCAAAGTACGTATATACATATTTATTTTTGCACGTTGCAAACTTCGTTCATACAATCAGTGGCGTACAGCAACCGCCGCGTATTATTTTAACAAAGTGTCTCACAATGTACTAAATCATAATAAATTAGGTGTTTCCTAAGCAATTTCTATTCTGCGAGGTGACATTCATCTTCGGAAGTCTTACTTGCATGCGGTAATTATTCAAATTGCTTTCTTATCAACCTCAAGCAGTTTTCTACGCTCCCTACAAAATAATGGTAGCTTTTGAAACACAGTGTTTATTTTCTATTGGATAAGGTTTTAAATCCCTTAAATATTATTTGGTAATTAATTAGTGAAATATTCCTTTCGGTTTACCAGTCAGTAATAATTAAGTAGTTTTTGTTAAGAATTTTACTGTCTTAATTCACGGTATCCTATATCAAGTATGATTAACATTTCATGGATAGAATAAACATTACGTTTTTTTTCATAATGAAATAATAAATAAACTAAGAAAATTTTTATTAACTTAATTTTCCAGTTCCTGAGACAATCACCTGCGCTCAATGTGTAGTATCTAATTTATCTAACAGACACCAAATATTCCTACAAAAAAAGTTATTATTTACATTATCGCTACTTTGATGATTATGAAATAGATAGGTTTTTTAAATAATTGGGATTTATTGAAACAAGACGTGACAATAATTTAAGCCGCATTCAAACATCGCCACTAATTAAAACTAAATTTGTAATATTATACTCCCTACAAATCATTGAGCGAACGCCCTATAGCTGTAAGGTACCACGTCACACTCTCGGCAAAGAACCTGTATAGCATCCGATACTTTGGTTTCTTAACTTTCTTAATAGGTACTTATATGACACAATATTAGACAAGATCATGCCGAAGGAACCGAGGAGGTCTCTTACTTTTTCTTTTCGGAAAGTACGAAGTACCAAAACAAAGGTAGTATATGCC
>DWPT01005859.1:0-11889 GCA_018251895.1 Agathymus mariae mariae
ACTTTTCGTCGTAATCAACTCTCTGGTACGGAAGACGCGTTTACTTCGTCCTTTATAATGGAGCAGTGAAGGATTGGAATGGTCCGGCTGCAACAGTGTTCTTAAACCATTACAGTCGTTCACGACGTCAAAGCAAGTATGAATAGGTTTTTTCTAAATCGTTTTTAATGCCCTTTACATTCTAATGTTACATCACCTCTTACCATCAAGTGAGATTGTAGTCGAATATGGACTTATAACGTAAAAAAAAGTATTGCTAAAATAAGAATTAAACCTTGCATATAACAGTTATAACGCACGGACGTACTTTTTTAACGGTTTCAGATCCTTTATATGGAGAACGAAATGAAAAACAGGCCTACACCATTATAGGCGACTGACCAAGATTTTGTGATGCGTTAAGTACTACCAGTAAGTAGACGTGGAGACCTTCATGCATCTCAAACACCTGTTCAAGACAATGTAAAAACCATATCCACCTAGTTTCGTGATCAGTTCCTAAAAAGTAGACTATTCCAAAGTGAAAAGAGTTTTTCGAGCAATTATTGTAGACAATGGTGGAAGACAAATTTAGGGAAAATAATAGTTACCAACATAATATGGGCTATTGAACGTAAAATACAATAGACTTTTTTACAGTTTATCATAATCCATTATTTTATATAATGTAAAAAAAAAGTAAGATTATATATATTTATTGCTACTAACCCGTATAACATAATCGTTACGTTTACAAACTTTACAGTAAAAATATATACGAGGATTTATTGCTATATTTATTAATGGAACTTCCATAAATATATATGACTAACTTCGTATCTTAACCGGAGGGAATAGATCCAATTTCCAGAATGAACTGTCCTAGCCAAAGACCTACAAGTTACAAATGTGCCAAATAACATCCAAATTTGTTAAGTGATTACCTTCGGAATATGTGCATACGTAGACGATCGGATCATGCAACAGAAATACAAAGATAGAAAAATAACAAATAAATTTGGCATCTGTAGGGACAACAAACACAGCCACTATTAAAATTTGGGAAAATTATTACCAGTGTTTAGTCTAAATCAAGGCGTGCACAAAGCACGCTACATGATGAGCCACTCAAAGACAGCTTAGGCACGTCGGAATGCATATAGCGCTCCTTTCGACTTCGTTGCTAGTCTCAAGTGTTTAAACGTTTTGGGTGAACCGCTTTAGGTCAATGGACATAATAAACAAGTCCAAACACGGCAGGTTTTCTGTACTAGACCTTCATCATCTAGTTTATCTCGCAAGTTAACCTACAAGAATTAATCGAAACAAAACGAACAAAATTTATTATTACGCGAGTCACTAAATATGGAAAAAATATGTAATAATTATAAAAATATGAAAAATCTTAGGAATTTACAAAGGATATATTTAACTTTTTTTTTAATCAAAGCGGGCACCGATTTCAAACACTACTACGTATTGCATATAATAATATTTTATTAGTGTCAATTTTGAGATGTATGATATGATATTTTTCAAAAAAATTATTGTTAATAAAATATTTCATATGTTGCTGTTGAGCACGGTTCCGTCAAAATTTTGCTATATGAGAGATTTATTGAGTTTAATAGATTGCTTTGTTTCTTCTGTAAGTCATAAATCAGCTTCTACCTGCGTTTTAGGACTGGCATTATTATTGACATCACACCTGGACTGCGACTATGGGAACAAAAAATAACTCCACGATAGTATGTTGCAGCGTTGTGTTGTAAGAATGACGTCGCACCACAATATAACAGTTTCGACAAATATTTGGTTAATTATCTACACACGATTAAGTTGCGTCATCTCCATTACAAAAGATCGCTTCGCGTGGCATGTGATGTAATTATAACTGTTGACCGAACCGAAACGGCCGTTGGATATGTCCATTTAACCGACCTGTTACATCTCACCCGACATTAGTTTTGACATTTTCACTCTTTATACAACGTTGATAAGTACTAATTGACGCGGACACGTTTCTATCAAGTTACCCATTATTTTTCCTTTTGTTGTAGCTTTCGGATTATTAAAGAGTTCTGTTATAACCCATTACATGACTATTTATTTATTAACTGATATCACATCCTTTTAAGAATAATCGCAGACATTTCGAGAAGATGCCGTATTAGGACTAAGCCCCAGTCCAGCTTACGGTTACAAATCCGGACTTCGAGCTAAAAACTAGGCGATAGATACAACGTCTTTGGAATCGGCAATGGTGCCCGTAAGCCAACGTCGTGCGCCATAAACGAACGACTCATGACCCGTTTCACGCATATGGATATCCGGTTGACTATAAGCAATAATAATGGCAGTATTACAATGCTCAATAGGAGGGAAACTGTCTCAGAGCATTACTGCATGTTGCGTTATGCCGTGGTGTTACATTTCCAAACCTATCCGACCTTTCACAGTCGCACAATGATCACGTTTTTACTCTCTTGTCGCAACTACGACAGCTTTTACCGGACCAGATGCAACATTGCAAACGATTAAATCCATTTGTGGTACGACATCATTGTGCACACGACATATTTAGGTAGGATGTGAACGGAAGATTTTTGACGTGGGTAATTAAAAACGAACCGTGTGCGCTATCTTTCTAATATCGTTCTAGAAACTACTGCGATTCAAAACCGGCTGGTATCGATACTTATTTAATTTGCATCTGACGCTAACGGATCCTAGCAATTAATTTGTGAATGTCTAAAAGATACGGTGTCTATTGCAACTGGTTTTTTCCAGTCTATCGAAGAGCGTATGTTTAGCATAATGTAGTTCATATAACTCGTAACAAGATCGCTGAGGGCGGCCGTGACATCGATGCGGACTAATCTTATTTGCTTCTTTTTCCAACAAAATGCCTCTCGCTGACATCGAAATTTGAAATTGGAATTGCCTCATTACCATTGCAAATAACGGACGCGAACTCTTTCACATTGACGGACAACGGAAATATCTATACCGGTCAATAGCGCGAAACATGCAGGGTAAGCCGCGTTCCTAGATCTCTAACAGCGTTTTGGGATGAACGTTGAGGGTAAGCACATTGTAAAATTGTACACGCCACAGATAGTAAACATAGTCCAAGGCGATTTAGAACTAGATTGTTTGGAAGACATTGATATTGTAATCAACTAAATTATTGTCATGTAATGTTTACAATGGGACAAATAGCTATACATAACCTGGCAAAACACCTAAATAACAATAAGATTGAAAGCTAAAGATCAAGTACATACTCAAGACGTCTTTCAGGACAATGTGAAAGGTATAAAGTACAATCTCATGCCCTTTTGTAAACCAATCGACAAATCAAAAAGTAATATCGAAGTAGTCATTGACTTATTTATTTGCGCTGCAGGCATGTCTTGCCTTTTTGAACAATAGAACATATTTTTTTCCCCAACTCAGTTTGGCGATTACTGCCCCCGAGATTTTATTTAAATAACTTCATACGAAAACTAACTTTGACAAGGAACTATTTTTGGATATTTTTATTCATATAAAATAAAAAGTCTATTGTATTTTTTTTATTATTTCATATCTTATCATAACTTACACCGGTAACGTTTATATAATAGATAAAATATTGTCCCCTGATCATGGGGGCTTGTTATGTGTCATATATGTATTTCGTAATTATAATAAGTACATATATATGAGTACATTATAAATATTAATTAAACATTAATTTTGACTGATAATTCGTGTCTACGAAAATAAAACAAAATATATTTAATCAATATGTTACACATGTGACTAATAGAAAATTAAAGTAATTCACAACTATTTTTTTACTTAAATCATCACACACGTATTTTCGTTTTATACCACTTTCCGGAACAGGAAATGAAAAGGAAATATGGCAGTATGAAATACAATTAAAAATTAAGCAAACATAACGTTAGTATTCCAACTAAATTCTAAAGTACCAGCTTCAAAACCTTCAATTGAAGCGTGACCAATTCTCACTTTGCACAATTTATACACCCAAAAATATGTGTGGAATGTTAAAGTCACGGACACAGGTAGAGGGACCAGCTTTTAAACTGGTTCCAGTCGCACTTTTTCTTTTACCATGAACCTTCTAATTTGTAAGCGTGCAGCAATTAATTTAACAAGGGATTTTATTGTATGTAAATGTTCTTTACGAATAGGACTCCCCGCTGCATGACCAGTGCTCGCTGTTAACTGCCTGAAAATAATTAATGTAAATAAATTATTTGAAACTACCACGGCCGGCTGCGACTCTACATACTGAGCGAACTGACATAGACTTTATTCTACACTGAATCTAACTTTGAACGTATCGTGAAAGATAAATAATTGTTCCCATTTTCTCAATCTAGTGCTGTTAGTTTGTACGTAGTTTGTAACGTAGAAGATTAGGTGATTTTCAGAACTTTTCTATTGTAACACATACCACCACCGTGGTATAATACGGTGTATGTTTCCACAATCATGAGGAAGATCGCGTTGACAAGCCACAACCAACAGAAGCATGTGTTAATGCATCCATTCAACCAAACGCAAAGCTGGATCACTGCTCAACTAAGGTACATATACCTAATAACAACAATTACGTCATGGTTAAGCGATCTACAGATTCGAGTACAGAATCCGGAACTGCTCATTTCTTTATGTCCAACATGTAACTTATTCGACCGTTCTAAAAAAGACTTCGTTGTGACTTATTACGGCTGTTAAGAGCAATGGAAGTCGTGACCAGCCCATTGAGGCGTTCAAGGTGCTCAATATAAATAATATTGATAAAAATATATAAATAACATATTCAAGGGTAACAACATACATTTGAGATCTTAAGGCAGTTCAATCGTGACCTAGGCATTTGGGGTTCGCATCAAATAGGTCCGCTCGAGTCTCGAGTGGTTCGCTCTCGTTTGGTATCCATTGTGTACTCATTTGAAGAATACTATAATAAATCAGACTCGAAACACCTTTTGAATTAAACTGTTCACTCACACTCTTTACCGACAAGTTTAGCGATATTAATGAATCCTTAAAAAAAGTAGTTGATAATTGAAATAATGGGCTTGTTGAGTATTCATTCAGT
The DNA here is from genome assembly GCA_018251895.1 of Agathymus mariae mariae. Lineage (NCBI taxonomy): Eukaryota > Metazoa > Arthropoda > Insecta > Lepidoptera > Hesperiidae > Agathymus > Agathymus mariae. The sequence goes on from DWPT01005859.1 coordinate 5,102, forward strand.
GAATGAATACTAAAAATACCAACCAAAATCTCCTAAATTACACCTTCATTTACCGCAATGTTTAGCGAATGTATAAAAAAATTGTCGGTAATTGAAAATCTTTGCTGAGTATTATTCTTTATTCATGCAATTAACTCACAAAAAAAAGAAATCGAACTCTACATTAGCTCATACATAGAAAATTTGCCTGTATTGGAGCGGCCTGGATACTCCCCCAATCCTATGCTGGCAGAACAAGGTGTCGTAAGCGTCATAGAAGCCAGCCTACTTAGTGGTAAGGATTATATTATTATCAGTATTGCTATTAAGTTATTAATAGATATTATTACTGGTATTATCTTTCCGTGAAGCCTGCCTGGCTAGCTACCACCCTCTTCCTGTGTCAGCTGCCAAAAGACTCGTCGTGTTCCGGCGGCGGGAGCTTGAGAGCTAGAACTTTCTTACCTTCTTCTTATTTCCTGGCCGACAACCCAGCAATGGTACCTTTGATCTTGCTGATGTCCATGGGCGACGGTAACCACTTACCATGGGGTGGCTCTCGTTTGTCAGCTAAATATTTATATAAAAAAAAACCTATTGAAAAATAATCTATAACTATTTAACGCTTATAGATACACTAGAAAAAGTAACCGGCTCGTAAAATAACAAACTCGTTCAGTAATCATTCATTCATCTCATTAATCTCTCAAGCCTTTTCCGGATTAAAGATTACGCTTTAAAGTTAAACATTTAGTTTTAACTATCTTTTTAAAACGATATAGAATATGTCCCTTTTTAAAATAAAACCGACGACTCAAGCGTAGCAGGAATTTCGCTTCTCGTACATTCCAATCTCAAACTGTCATATAAAATGTTGGACTTGCAAGTTTTTGCATTTCTTATAGCCAAGATTATTATCTCATGCAAGGACCGCACACGTTGGTCCTAGAAGCGGGATCTCTTCTCACGGTGAATAGGGTGCTAGGATCTACTGTTTATTTATCGTGTTAGTTTAGTTTTTAATGTCATAAAGGGTAAATATTGATGACTCTGTGAGGACTTTTAAAGTCTGTAGATAAATAGGCAAAGATTAAAAATTGAAAACAAAACACTGTTTAATTTTATAATCGAATGTATTGATAACTAAGCCAACACTAGTTAATTTAAAATAAAATCTAAACATAATAATACCTTGCAATCTATATGATTCAGGTTTAACTTAGCTAAGCTGCAAAAATACCGCCTATTGATGCGGATCAAACTACTAGTGACGAAGTTTTTTGCTTTCCAAGTTACACCGTGATATTAACTTTGATATTCAATGTGACCATTCGTTCCGGAACTGAAATACGTTAAATTACAAAAGCACTCGTAATTAAGACCGACGAATTCAGAGATAACACCGTGCTCGGTAAAGACATTAAAATTTTTGTTGTCGTTATAAATGTTTTATTTTTTGGTCTTAAAAGCTTCTCAGACATTAATATCGAGGTCCTATTTGAGAACACACCGAAGCGAACCAGTTTAATAAGCGCAATTACCGTTTACGACCGAAAATTAGATATTGCGGAAATTGCTACGCACTTTTTTATCTCACACCTGACCTCCCGGCTTGGTCGTTGAACCTGGGAGCTTTTGGATAATAATATCACGTAGATCGAACGGCTGTGTAGCACGCTGGGCTGGAGATTTAGAACAAAAAATATAGCTTTAAGCGATTCCCGAAAAAAATATTCAAGCGAATGGTCAAATCAAATAGAACTACTGTTAAATGGACCTCCTTAAGCCTGATATGGAACACTTCATATTTTTGTATCGCTGACCCTAACCCCACGTCGTATAGAAACAGGATACATATAAAGGAATATTCTGCAACAGATATGGTGGTTGTAGAGGTACGGGATAACTCATATAAAATTATTTTATCCATTAAAATCCTATTATGATGAGTCTTAGTTAACAAACGTTGCGTAATCCTATGGTGTCTTAAAGGCGTCTATAAAAACTACAGGCAATTTAATTCGTGAAGGAATTTTATTAGTATTCTCACTTCAATATTTACAATGCGTATTCATTTCTTGGTTTGTGTAACGTTTTATGATCGCTTTATATGCCTTGCGCGGCTTATCAGTGGTGACGTGGTTTTATTTTTAGCCTTCATTATGATTGCTCTCGAAGAAATTTCTCACTCTCTGTAATGCTTTGATGATGCAACACTTAACTGTCACAAACCATAACAATCTACCTACCGGGCTCGTGTCTGTGTGTAGGGACACAATTTCAATTGCAAAGGCTGGTCAAATGCAAATTTGTTGAGATTTTCTTTAGAACTTTTACGAGAATTCTTAGGAATGCACATATTTCCATATTTTTCCTTCACTAAAAGGAGTGATTTTATATATATATAAATATATCATATATATATCACATACGCACATAGGTTTTTAAAACTCGAGATGAATGCAGAATACAAAAGCCGGGGTGCGCCACTCTGAATATCAATCAGTTGTAACTATTATTACATAACTAAATTTATAGCATTCGTAATTATCTTTCCCAATATTAAATATTAATATGCAAAATTCGTGTCAGCATCATCCAAAATGGCCTGCAATTAAAGCCATCGAGTTGAGTCCCGTTAGTACAAATTTTGTTCGATATGAAGTTGTATGCGTGTCCCAATGCTATTAGTTGTAAATTATGCGTGCGGTTCCAGCTGATTGGGCGCGGTCTTCGCCTCGCTTGGAAAGTCACGGCAAGGTGGACCTGCAGCTTCATGTTACAGTGAAGGAAGCGCACATGTTCCCGTTTAAATTCCATGATTTTCGTGTAACTTTACTCACTACAAGTATGTGTATACCTTTTTGCTCCCGTAATAAATTTATTTTATTCGCCATATCGCATTTTAGTTATTTTTGATGTTTGTAGAGGAAAAATTGGTATATGAAATTCCAATTTTTTTTTTTATTTTAATTCGTGAAATTATGTTTGATTTTAGGAAAATTTTATACGCATTGCATCTCGTCTACTTTTAGAGGAAACTAAATGACTAAATGGGTAAATGTGCGATTATGGCATTGTATGATGTGACTACATAAAATATTTTTGGACGTACGAATCAACCGACAACAGTTTATCGACCTGGATATTTTCATTTAATTGTTTTTAAATTTTTTCCAATGTTATTCATTGTTTTTAAAATAAATTAATATTGTTAATTTAAAATGTGCAGGAATGTGATAAATCCAGTTACATTGTCGAAAAATAATATTTATAAATATTACATTTAATTATATAATTTTTACTAAACCATCGTTAGGTACATGTTACATAAAAACAGCTGAATTAATTTTAAGCGTAAGCGTATAATTTCCGTTATACATTTTTATTACAAATATACTTTTCAAAAAGTTCAAAATCATTTAATCGTTTAGGTATTCTGTAAATACGCTAATTAATACACGTCATTTTTTGCTTCTACTACCGTTTCGAAAAGGTGCTTTAACATTCAGGAGAAAAAACTGCGAATGAAACCCCTCAGCACTATTTTAAAACAGCACATGACGAGTACAAACTACGTTTTAACCTGGCTGAATGTGGTTTCAACACGGGTAATATCAGGCGAGGTTGTCGTTAATATATTCATAAATACCATCCTTTACCTATAAGCTGTACTTTAACGCCTAAAAGTTCCAATAGGTAATGTCACGTTGGTCACGTAAAAATGATCTCTACAGCCTATAAAAAACGCTGAACTTTATGAAGGCGATATGAAGACGGCACATTGAGATACCATGAGACTATTGTTCAGTTAATTTTACTTCAATAGTATGAATAAAGAGTATGTCAGAGTAAGTTAATCAGTATTCATATTCACGTAACGGAATGCAGCCGACAGTCGGTCAATGTGTTCACATTTCCTGCGTCGATCCGGCTTGCTAGTCACTAATCATAGATTCGCTTGAGCTTGCGTGCCGAGCTGGTTTTCCTGAATAGAAGTGGAATCTTATCATATTTATAGAAACTAGCCGTTACAAGGAAATTCACTCGTGCTTGATTCGTCAATTCGTTGCATTGTTTTATTGATTGCTTCGATCTAACTATTGTTTAATATTGAGGGTGCAATGACAGATTATAAACGAGTGCCATTAAAATCGAGTTAAATTATGACCTATACAGTAATTACAGTAAATGTTAACAAATTTTGTAAGTAACAGTAATTGTAATTTCTGTTGCGTTGATATTCTTGTTATTTTTCATTGAAGTATTAATAAACTTCATTATTTAAATCGTATGTAATATTTCTAGAGTTCCAATTCCGATAAAAACAAATTGTTTTGTAACCGCCATATGCGTGTAAGCATGTTGTATAATTGTATATTTGTATTCCGTTTCTATATCGAGTTCGTTAACCATTGTTGAACAAGTACAAGCCCTTAACGAGCTCTCGAGTTTAATTGATATCGCAACTGTATTTTCTCATACGCCTATTGTATGTTTGTGGTCTTTGCTTTTGTTGTCCATACGACATTGTCAAGTCCTTGTTAGTCCTGTAGTTTGTACATTACTTAATTTGTTATAGCTTTAGACAATCATTTAATTTATCGCATATTTTAATGAGTGTGTTGTATTTTAATTTTGCGTTACTAAGATTTATTAATCATCTACGTGTATAAACAAAAAAAAAATCGACTTATCACTTTGCATTTCATGCTAAATCATATTTTAGATGCTTCTATCCGATTCGCCCGTTCGTACGAAGAATAGTGACAGTGAATTTCTCTCCATCTCTGATATTGTAACGACAATGAACGTAGTTTTTTTGTGTTGCTGCCATTAGGTAATAGTGGTCATCGGACAGTAGCGGTGATACATCGGTGTCTTCGGAGCAGTTGCGTAATTGTATATATATGGTGATAGTATGTATGATTATGGTTAAATGGGCAAGATTCCCTTAATACTATCGTAAATGTCTGAAATTGAGTGATACTGGGCACCAGCTCATTCGTTGCACATTGCAAAACCACATTGACAATCCGTAAAACACCTGGAACACAGTTAAAATTCGAAAATGGCGTTTTACGGTAACTTTTGTTAAATATTGGCATAGCATTTTCTACGCGCTAGGAATGTTGAAAAGTTGTACCTACATTCTTCAAATTTATATCAGTTTCTTATATCTTGTCAAGGAGATAGAATTTGACACCGTTATTGAGATTAATAGATCTGAGTGACAGATTCGATTCTTGTAGTTTAGATAAAGATTACTACATTTTTATAAGTAACCCAATAAATTCTTTAATAGTTAACAATATATTTCTCTAGCTATGAGGACATTATCGATGCGTTGTGATATTTGCTACGATGTTTCAAAATTTACACTTAACCTTTGTGCACGCCGCTAATTCAGTTTTGCGAAACAATCGATATAAACGCACGTCTAAATAGCTTTGATCTTTAATTGCAACACTTTAGAAATTAATTTCCGATTAATATTACCAATACTGATTATTAATTCTACTTTGATTTTTGAAAGTTAAATTAAATTAAATATAAAGTAACGGATAAATCAAATCCCGTTTCTACGCATGTTCTATTGCCTTCGTAACATTTTGCCCGCGTTATTGAACAGTACAATGTAAACATTGTTTAACTATACCTCACTTCTCACTGCAATCAAAGATAAAAAAATGTATGCAACATTATCGCATTCAATCTACTCTTAATGGGTTCAGCCCGTCTATCAGAATATCGATCGGTTTATCTAAATTGCTTAGTCCTTGTTGCGTTTCACCTAACATTTCAACATATTGAAAGCAACGTATCAGAAACTTACGGCTGAAAATATACCAGGATAGTTGTGTTATCGGTTGCGTCAATCACGTCACTCTTGATTCAATACGCTAGCTTTGTAAGCCATCCGTCGCTTCGACGCACGGTGATGTTCTGCGGGGTCTCTAATTAATAGCCGCCGTCGTGGTACGTTTGTAAATAATTCATTAACCAAAGAGTCGACATTCGCTTTCTACGGATCAATATGGATGATTTAAGGAATAATTCATTACTTTGTTTCAGGCTCGAGCAATTGGCGATTCCGATTACGTTTTGACCACGAAGACCTTGGAAGTCCGCAACTGACTTTGAATGTTGCATCGATACGCTGTCACTTACGCAAACAATTCACATCCAGTCTGACGAAACTGAAAGAATAATCAAGTGACGCTTACTTGTGTGATGTGCCGGAAACACCACATGGAAGTGCAGCTGGAAATTACCTGATCAAGAACGAGTTCTGTGTTCGATCGCTGAATGACGCGTCAAGATGAAGTTCTCGACTGGCTCCAGCTCCAGCAGCCTCGCCAGCGACTCGCTGTCCAGGAAATCCACTCTGTGTATTTATACGGAAGTCGACGCGCCGCCACCGCCGCATTGCGAAAGGGTAAGTTTGGCTACAGCAGCTTTACCACATTAGCGGCCTCTCCTCGTACTCGGAAAGGCCTAAGCTTAGTCAACCAACTAATCAAAGTGTCACTAGCTCATATGACGCCTAAAACCTGAAATATTCGTTTAACAGCAACCGGGAACATGACTGTGCCCTTCGAAATACGAAAATACTAATAAAATAAATACATTTTTAGGTACATATAACATAAACCTCAGTGGTTTCATTTATAATACATAATTAATATTATTAGCTTTTATTTTATTTATTCATTCAACTATCCACCGATCCGTTCACCTTCACACTGCGCTCGAGCTTATTTTACAGGGCCACTTCTGATTGACAACCGCAGTCTATCAAGGCAAAA
>DWPT01005860.1:0-11888 GCA_018251895.1 Agathymus mariae mariae
ACGCCCCCCCTGCGCTGTACCTCTGCACCGCCGCCTTATTCGCCATTCGTCTACTGCAGCTATGTGGTGCACGGCGTGTAACACAATGTTTTTATTTCTTACGAGTACCTCGTATTGAGGTCGTATTGAACTGCTAAGGACCAACCGGACTTCTGCCAGGCGAGCTTACTCCTACCAAGACCAAGTTGCGGTTAGAAACGACCTTCATATAAACTCATTTCAATATGGTGGTGACGGGTAGACTTCAATTACCCGATACTCATCCCACATTTTTTTTACGATCTGAGACACTCCTGTGAGCTAACTCATCTTTTCACCATCGAACTCTAGGCAACTGCCCGAAATAAAACTTATTCGGCATAAATCTTCTAGAAGAATCTTCTAATAGAAGTCCCTCCCATGTTGGCTCAAATGAGAACTGACTTGGATGTTACATTAAGCGTAACAGTATATCACGACAAGTGTAAAAACAAACAACTATGTTACTCAAAGCAACAATCAATTAAACCATTAAATTATTCATCATTGAACATAATTCAAGAATTAATTTCTCACGTCAGCTTCAAGCTAACAAAAACTTGAGCTTTGGTTGGAAACGATTCGGTAGTATACTTTAATAGTCAAAAATGAATCAACGTAAAACAAATCAATTAGATTTCTTTTTTATAATTACAATACTGATCAGAGAATTAAACAATGTGTTCTTTTATTTAATGTAAGTCTTATTTTTTACTTAAATGTATGTATTTAATGTAAATTTATTAATGCTTTTAGATTGAGGATTTTTTATTAATAATTAAAAAAACACCTAATAGTACATTTTGTATAAGATAAGAAAAAAAATTCTATATCAAACACCAAAAACACTGAAAAATATATATCATCTGGTTCTATACTAAAACAGAAACCGTAAAACCGGTTCCAAATTAAAAACCAGATGTTGCTTGCTTGAATGACATCGACTATATTTTGCATATTACATAAACATAACACACTTATATTGTATTACTTACGCATAAATTGTACATTAAATAAGATTTTTCGTTTCAAGATGCCTCAGTGATATTGAAATAAGCAGTGCTTTTAACAGTCAAAATTTTATCCATTCTATTCACAATTTACAAAATACACTCACTATGTAATCCTTTAGTTGCATTAAACATTAGTTTCAAATTCAACAACCTCACATGTATTTTGTAGATTTGTCAATGATGAATCACCTCTTGCAATCTTAAATTCGTTAACATTTGTTACTGTACAGTCACTTAAATCTTGTTGTGTACAAATAGTCTTAATACTATTTGATACACTATCGTCATGGCCCTCTATAATATTAGTTTCTGAACATATCTCATATTCTTTAAAACCATCTTTAGGATGTTCAAAACTTTTTTCTTTACTTGCTATCTTTAATTCAACTTCATCAGTAGGAATTTGTTCATTTACCGCATTATTTCCGTCGAAATTTCCTTCACAGTTGTAATTTTTAACTTCACAATCACTTGTTATGACATTTTTACAAACAACTTCACCAGTTATGCAATTTACTTCATCATAGGTAACTTCGTTTAGAATTATATCATTACTTTTACTTTTATTAACATTTTTAAGAGTATTGTGATTCTCTTCAATAGAATTTAAAGTTTTCCTTCTATCATCAAGTTCAACGTTATTACCTAATTGTATATTGCTTTCTCGAATTACTAAGTCATTGAATTCATAGTGATCTTCTTTATGATCCAATGCATTATTTGCAGAATCAGTAGACGTTATCTTTTTATTTATTTTGTCTTTTTCTTCTTCACTGAGAGTAAATTCATACATTTCGACATCATTTTCTAAAGAATTCTCATCACAATTACTGAGAATGACCTCACAATCATTATTAGCACAAGGATCACTGGATGATTTAATATCACATCTACTATCTTTAGTATTATCAGCATGCAAGTTAATATCTACATCATTTTCTTCTTCTGATGAAGCCAATAGAATATTTTCCTCATCTACATCCATTTTGTCCCTTGATGTAGATGAAAGCAACAAAACTTCAGCATTTTGAAGAAGTAAACCATCAATTCTTTTATCATTTATACCTTCCGATTCTCTTGCACTTTCACAATCATATTTAGTTTCTTCAGATTCTGAGTAACTAGAGTTTTCGATACTGATAATGTCATCACTTTGTGATATTTTAACATTAACGTTATCACTATCAGATTCTAATGTATCAGAAATAGCAATAGGTGTATCTGAGTCCGACTCCTGGGTGGAAGAATTAATCTCATTTTCGGAATACAGTTTCTGTAACAGATGCAACTCATCTATATCAGAATCAACATCATATAAATCAGAATAATTAGACTTTTCTTTTTTCTCTTCATTACTAGGTCCATGTTCTGAAATATTTATCGTAGGATCATTGGTGTTTACTTCAGTTCCTTTTATTACTTCTATTTCTTTATTATTTTCAGTCTTCTCTGAAACAGCATCACATTCCATTTTTTTGTCTTCTTCCAGAACAATTTTTTTTTCATTGTTTACTTTAGCCTCATTACTAATATTTTCTTTTTCTGACGACATTTTCCTAGTTTTTTCGTGTAATAGTCTTTTTAACCTCTCTTTTCGTTTTTGTTTGTCTTCTAATAAATTGCTTTCATCGTTTACTTCATCATCCTCACTCTCCATTGGTGACTCTTCTGCTTCTTTATCTCCGATTTCTTCACCTACTAATTTCAATTGATTCTGTTTGTCTGCATACCTGCAAAAATCATAATCGGAATTAAGGCTCAAATGAATTAGACATTAAACTATATATTTACCAATTAATTCACTTCTAACATCACGTACTTGTTAAGAAGTTCTAATTCCTTTTTAGCGGCTAGAGTCTTGTTTTGCTCTAATTTGTTTTTTAAATCATCATTCTTCTCAGCGGGATCCAAAGTGGAGACATCATGAGATATCCGAGCTGCTGCAATACGCCATTCATTCTCCTGCCGACGTCTTTGTAATTTTTTCCCACATCGCATAAATAAATCACGCGCTAAAACAAAATATATATGTAAGTGTAAGATGCAGTTACTGTACAAAAAGTCCTATTTAAAGTCGTAAATAAAAGACTTTTTGCCAATCGGTCTATGTCGGTAACATTAATTGTTTAGACCAGGGATTCCCAAACTATTTCGGACAAGAGACCCCCTTATTCTAAAATGAAGACCTCTACTCAGACCCCATAGCCAAATTACTTTAAAAATCCACCACCGTTCACTAATTCAGAAAACATTACAAAAAAACAACATTATACAGTATCTTGAATGTTTCAAATAAGAACTTGTGTTAATAAATTTTTAATTAATTTTATTGCCGGCCGGGGCAGACATTTATGTGACAGTTAAATGTTTATTATCGTGTCACGGGTGTTTGTGATGTCATATTTGTGTATGTCCATGCCACCCGCAACACAGGGAATCCTAGTGCGGGGGTGTGAGTGTTTAACGTTTCATTTTTTATTAATAGGGATCGATTTTTAAATCTCGTCGACGCCCGTAATCAGTTTTTGTTTATGTCGACACGTAGGAAAACGATTTCAACCTCAAGGGGTCGATATCGTACACTTTGGAAATCCCTGGTCTATACTTATACACAGTAGTCATAATATAGGTTTTATTATTAATCAGAATTAAGTTATCTCTGCAATATAACTCCTGTCTTTGAACAGAAGAAGCCGATAACGCCGGTGACCTAAATTTGTTGCGTAAAAAATAATTACAGTAATTCAGTTTTATCAATATTGGATTGGGTCTTTCCTCGATTTGTAGAGTCAAACCTATAGTTGGATTTACGAGTCTAAAAATAACTTTGTGAAACAAAAAAATCATACTTTTCATAAATAAGAAAATACATAATACCTTCCTCCATAATGTCTGCCTCATTCCAGCCCAATCTATCTTCCTCATTAGCGTCACGGACACATCGTAACACATCATGAAAGTCGGGGAAAGGCAGGGGTGTACCTATTGGCACTTTTTTATTGACCCATTTTTCAAGTCTCTTTGCCGGTCCTGCAGGAAGCCCAGGTCGTGCTTCTATCTGGATTCGAGGTTCGGACGGCATTTTCGTGTTGGTAAGCTGACAGAATTTTGCATGTACTCGAATCAACCTTTCCTTATATCTGAAATGAAATCCGTTCAAAACATCTTAGTTTCTTGAATACTATACAAACATACATACAAACAAATATAATTTCGATGGACAAATGTCACGAACCCGTTGGAAAATGTAACAATAACGATAAAGTAAACTACATAAAATTATTTGTATTATTCTTAAAATCGAATAAAGGATAGGAATGCGGAGATCGCGTTTTAAATTAAGGATTTTACTGCGAGCAGTAAACAAAGGAGCCGACAAGACGCCTGAGATGCGTTGTGAGCTAAAATGAAAGTAAGATACTTTTTGTCTGGATTTCCAACACTGCAATTGTGCACTAACATAAATATAAATTTGTATAAATGTAATAAAACTGTACATATACAATACATAAAACATTTGCATCAATATTTAAATTAATTTTATATATTTCTAGACGAGCCACGTCTTTCGTCTTCGCATACTTGGTATACAGCCTTTGAAGCGTCAACATAAAATATATCCTTTTGTAAGAAACCTCAAAATCTTATATCCTGCATAGTTTAAATGATCCGAATGCAAGAACAGGCGGCAAAATACTGAGATTTAAAAACTTCTCTCAACTATTTATAAAATGTTTATCATATTACCAAAAAAAGAATACAACCTAACCAAAGAAAACAATTACTTTTCAAACAACAAATACCTTTCAGTCAACAAATATACAGAATCCTCTTCATCTTCAAACTCGACTTCTTGTTCTTCTAGTTTTTGTATAGCTCTATGGAGTTTCCTGATAGTCTTATCCAGTTTACGTATCTGTCTGCGACGCTTGGCATCATATTCGCCACCATCCTCGATGGTGTATTTTTCGTCCTCTGAAATTGTTTATATTTATTGAGTAAATATGTAACATTTTTACTGCATATGTATCATTCTCAATCAGTAAATCTGAATTTAAAGCCACACAGCATTCCTAATGAAAATTTAATGTTGCAGCTTAACCCATAAAAGGTACTTAAAAGAAACAATAGCATTAAAATAAATTAAATATATTTTATGTAGATAAGGGAATGTAAAACATGTATGTTAAACCGTCTAGCTTCTGGCAATGTAGCGATAAGCAATAAAAAAAACTGTTTCAGCTATCATGTGGCCAAAGTAATAAGACAGGAAATATTTTGACATAATATTAATTATATACAACACGATAGAGTTATCATGTTGAAACTAGAAAAAGACATTATATTATTGTTATTTGGGTATTATAATTATGTAGAAAAAAATGACTTATTTATTATTTAAAAATATAATCGTTAATAATTGTCTCAACTGCTGGACTCCGGAGTCCTCCCACAATGAGAGGTAAGGCCCTAGTCCTGTTGATCAATGTGAGTTTGCAGATTTCAAATCAATTTTGTAAATTTTCCAAGGTACAGATGTTCAAACCACTAAGCTTTGTATTATATTTTATATAGCTTTTTAGTTTATGTTTATTAAATAAAAGAAGCATCTTTTCAAATTTTATGATCAAATTAAAAATATAGCTTATATACACAGGATATCTAAATGAAGTAACTCATTAACAAATTTATTTTCACCTGCATTATTATTTTCTTTATTTGTAATCTCCACTGCCTTTGCAGATTTCCTCTGCATATTTAACTCATCAACAATATCTTTTATATATAAATACATCTTATCAGGTGCACCTTTCATTGCAAAAACTTTACTTGACACCATATCAATGAACTCCTCCGACTCCACATAATCTTTTGGACATTGTCTATAATAAGTCTTAATCTTTTTCTCTACAATTTTTGCCATATCATCAGAATTCTCTAACTCAAAACAGAGATCAATAAACTTTTGATAGATCGGATGAAATTCGCCACTATCAGTTTTCTGGTCCTTATTTGGTTTAGTCAATTTCTCTTCATCTTTCACTTCTTTGGTTATCAAAACTGTTTCGACTTCAACTTTTTCAGTTTCACTGTCTTTAATAGTTTTGCATATCTCACCAGTCTTAATGGTAATTTTTTCTTTACTTTCAACAGCACATGGAATCAAGTCAAGTTCTAAAATATTTTGTGCTCCAGTTTGTCCTAAGCCTTCTTCATTTTTTGGATAATTTAGCCTTTTCTTACTTTGGGGCTCTGTAACATTAGAGTTTTCAGCTTCATTATCAGATTCACATGGTTGATCATTTACTGTCTTTATAGGCTTAATAGGACTGTCCTCTATTGTTATAGGTAGCTCTGAACCCACCTCAAATCCTCTCTTTACTTGAAAAGGTTTGATAGGACTATCTTCAATAGTTATTTCAATATAATTCCTTGTATCTGGCTCTTTGTTATTTTCCAACTCCATGGCAACACTTTTTTCCATGTCATTTTTCTGTTTTGTTTCATCTTTATTTTCTACTAATTTGTTGCACTGCTCCTCAGGCCTTAGATACCACTGTGGGCTAGTTCCAGGTGTTAAAGGAATTTCTTCATCATCTAGCTCAACAGTTGTTATAATTTTTTCAGGTTGCTTCCTCTTTAAATTTTGTTTTTTTCTGTTGGATAAGATGTTAGGTAAAATATTCTGAGAGGTTGCAGTCCTTTTGACAGTTATACCTGGAGGCAAGCTTAGCTTTGATGCCTGAACTCTTGTAGTTTGTTTTTTTACCAAACTCAATGGATTTACTGATAAATTATTTATTGCCATGGGATTCATTACTGATACATTTTTTATCACAGGCAGTTTTAATGGAGGTCTGTGCACAAATTTCTGAACAAACCTACCATTTGGCTTTGTCTTGTTAACCTGTGTGATATCCTTGCCTTTTTTTACATTTGTTATTGTAACTGCACCACTAGCTAACACTTTTTGAAGATCAGGTAAAGTAGGCTTCACAGGTTTTATCACTAGTCCAGGCACTTCATTTGGAAAATGAACCATTGCATTAAGCATGGGTTTTTTCTGCAACAAAGAAACAGAGAATACAATATTAAAGTGAAGTCATAACGGCAATGTCACAATTTGTTGCACTAAGTGCCACATTCTTGAGTAACCTATGACCAAACCGCTAAAACGAAACCCTCAGGTAGGGTGAATTGATAAACTTATATGTGGATTGTTTTTTATTAATAATTTGATTCATATTAATTACAGCTATGTTTTCGATATTATACACAATTATATGAATATTCATAATAATTACACATACAATTACTTTATTTACTAACTTCTTTAACTTGATAACTTTTTTTAGACAAATTGCAATGAAATGATCTTTAAAAATTAAGTGATGCTTACTGCAACACATTAGTGAAAACCGTAACAAAATCAGTTAAACGGCTTCTGCGATTAGCACACACCGACAAAGAGACAATTATAGTTTTTTATGATCAGATAAAATTTTATTATAAATACAGATACATTATTTTATCATCTGAAATAGCTTCCTTATGTTATAAATTTTTATTGTTGTTTTACTGTATTTTAATTTTAGTAATGTTACATTATATTAACATCCAAATTGATAACAGGTTACTATCTGTTATCAGTAACTGTTGAATGAAGACTTTTGAGAGTGATCACTTGTATCATTGAATTAAAGAATGAACTCATGTAAAGTTACAGAAACAAAGTGAATTAATATTATTATATTTACGGAACTACTTAAATTCAAGGAATGAAAGTTGGTAAATGAGTTCATAACAGTGGATGAGACTCTCCAAATCCATACGGATAATGGCGTTGTCGAAATGTAACGCCGCTTACCACAAGGTCGCACCCGGTCGGTGCAAAATACCTCGTTGCAAAACTTCGCAGCACGTCTTATGGCATATGATAATCGTGTTTTATATCTAGAATTAGAGAAGCAGTGTCACGGTTCAGGTAAAGCAACGGTGACAAAATAATCTGGTCTCACTCATAAATAACAATACCAGTGAGGTTTAAATATCGATAAATAAAGAGAAACATAAGCATCGCACCTTCTTTGGAACTGGCTCTGCCTCATCGTCAGAAGATACCAATTCTATCACGTCAGAACTAGCCATTTTTTTCTTTCATACGTCAGTTTCCATAATAATCTTGATTGAAAATAACAATTGGCACATTAATAATAATTCAAGTTTATATATTACACACAACTGTTCCAATCATTTATAACTTTTTCCTGTACGGCACTTAGTTTACCGCAATATCTAGATTATAATGTCAATAAAAAATTAAACGCTTGCTTTCACAGACTAGTTACAAATGCTTGCAGACAGAATAAAATAAAAGAGCGATATTTAATAATGTAAAACTGAGCTCTGAAATTGTACATATATTCAGGTCACATTGATGTGAGCTGATAGCTACACCTAACAGTAGTTTACCTACAATTTTTTTATTGAATTTTTAATAGGACTTCATTCACAAGCTTTCTCAATCTTTTATATCTCATTGACACACTCGGCGATTTACAGTGCACAGAAGCACAGATCAAAATAAGGTATGTGTTGCGATGAACTGTGAAATGAACAGATCACTATTTAAAATTACAAACAAATGAACGAAGTAAAATGGTTGAGATATTGCCGTAACTACGCTAACGTATTTCCCGACCTCTCGTAATCCAATCTAAGACATCAACCGTATCGCATGTCTATCTTTCCCGGGATGTTAAGTGCCCATTACAACTGAGAATTAAACAAAGAAGTACAGGCCGGCGTTCTCTCTTCTTCTTTTCTATTTTTATTATATCGGTTACTCAGGTGATTTCATCAAGTTTCCACCTCTTAGCAGACGATTTACAAATCTATCAGCATTTCCTTCTTAAAGACATTGATTCTGGTATTACATCCATTAATAAAGACCTCGCGTGTATTAATGAGTGGGCTGAGTCTTATGGTCTACTACTTAATGCCGATAAATCACAAAGCATTATTGTAGGTAGCAGACATGGCATTCATGCTGAAAACAGATCGTCGATTGCATCACTCTTAGTTGACGGTCGTCCCATTGCTTTCACTGACAGTGTGAAAAACCCTGGGTGTCACCTTCAACTCACACTTATGTTGGAATGATATTAACAAAGTCAGCACCAAAGTTAACTTCACTTTCCATTCGCTTAGATGCCTTCAAAATTTCCAGCCTTTGGAAAATAAATTTCTTTAGCCCATGCATTAATCTTATCCATTCTCCATTACGCTGATGATTGGTACTTAGATGCCACTGAGGGGCTGTTAAATAAGCTTGAGAATTTGCAAAATTTATGTATCCGCTTTATTTTCGGTCTTAGGAAATTTGAGCATGTGTCTCACTTCCGAACAAGCTCAAATGGGTCCCTATTTGATTCCGTAGGAACATTACAATATTATGTCTCCTATATAAAATTCTTAATAATCCCGTTTTTCCCCAATATCTATGTGATCGGTTTTCCCACGCCTGTCCATCATCTGCCGCTTGTAAGTCTTACATCAATCTCTTCTTAACTACCCGACTTATAAAACCTGTGCCTATTCCAACTCCTTCTCTGTGCAAGCAGTCAGACTTTGGAACTCACTGCCACCAAACATCCGTGCACTTAAATCTGTTTACGCATTTAAGAACCCAGTCAAAGAATACTATCTTTCTCTATGTGTGTGTATTCGTGTGTATTATTGTAGGATAATGTGTATATGTATATGTACTGGAAGATATTCCTAAAAGAAATAAGTAGTACCCTGCACATTGTTACTTTTTATTTATTTTCCTATAAATTGTTTCAGTGCATTAATAGTAAAAACAAATAAATAAAGAATTTACTATTAAGTATGATTTAGACAGCTAGATATTAATTATAAAGTGCTCATATTATCTTATTGTGAATAAAGTAGTATTTAAATAATGTGACCCGTTTTATTGATATTTCAGCTCTAGAAATGTGTAAACTATACGTTTATCGTATTTAAATGAATCGTATAAACTAAATGGTCGAAAGACTCGAATCGTTTTCTAAATATATCGATAAAACTGTAAGTTCGTTCAACAATATTTTAGCTAAAAGCCTTTTAGATTTTATGTTCATTCACAATAATTATGAGACATTTTTTATGTAATAAAAACCTTTAAATAAATATTGTGCATTTGGCGTCACATTATAAATTACTATAGCGAAGTTCTTTGAGTGAATATATTTTGTCTGTTCTATTTTTACATTACTCTTCTTCAGAGTATAATAACTAGTTTATGTTTATACCATAAAATAAATATACTACTAGCGTAGTATAGGAACACAGTGTGCGAGTGAGATTTCGAGCTTTACGGAAAAACCTACTTGCGAGAAAGAGATAATTGGCCATAGGACTGTTTTCAAAATATTTACTCTCCATTAGTATCCTGTCAAAAAATAGCTGTTTTTTGTTTTATTAATTTACTTTCAACCTTACTGTACTTTATCGGGCAAAAAATACTAAACACGAGGATGTCATGTTTTCTGTTAGACTTTATATTTACTTATTACAATAACTCAAACAAAGAGACAATCCAAAGATAAGTACAGATAGTCCAATACTACTTTCATGATGCTTATTTTCATAGAAATGGATCTTAAAATTCTTTAAATTAAGATTGATAACATGCAGCAAATACCTCATTTTATGAATAAAAACTTATTTTTAATAACTATGTCTAAGATAAAATGATATTGTGTACTTGAAAATAATACCGTTTCGTATAGGGCTTGAATAATATCTATCGATAAGTGTATAATTTTTAAATAGGTATAAATAAATATGTTTTGTTTTACCTAGATTTGTTCATATTTTGACTTTTAAATTTCCGTTATAGCTTGTAAACACATAGGACAGAAAGTAGATTAGACTGTTATAAAAGTGCATCTTGGGCTCTTGCATAGTATTACCTCCTTAGACTGAAAATTTTTGCGATTTTTATATCTGTTATTACTATGTCCGGAAAATGTGATACCATATTTATTGACTAATTTTACTACATCTAGGTTTGCTAAAAATGCAGTTAAAAAAATGGATTCCAATACTGAATCGGCTTGGTTGAGTTCCTCACTAAGGCAACTATTTCGTTCAAGGAAGTTTCATAATCGCAAAATTTGTTGGTTAGTTCATTTCCGAGGATCAAAGAATTAATTAATATCAAAAAGTTTTATTATCATTGTTTTCTTTAATACGTTTTCATCACGTTTTGATTTATTTCAATATATGGTAATATAAGAATCCCGTCCAATAAAGTTAAGTTTAGTCAAAGCGAAATAAAGAGAAGTTACTAAAATTAGAATGGTATCATTTATTATAACATTTAATAAATAATCAAGACTACTAATTAAAAATTGGAAAAACCCTATGATGGAAAAGTCGACATGCTGTCAACAGTGCATGGTTGTGGACTTGACATCACTAAAAGTCACTCAACAGTTGTCATTTTCACTCGCATGCACATTTAGTATTGGTGACCCGTTGATGAGAAGAGTGTTCGTCAAGTTTTAAGAACGACCTGACTAATTTGACTGATATTTTTACTTGTGTTCGTAAATGTTGCAATAAATTTGTATACAATTGATAAATTTAACCATCACTAGAAAATTCCAAAATTTTGAAGCTATTTTAGTATCAAAATGTCAATAAAATATTGACGTTCAGTTAGATTGTATTGGTGTTACATGTTTTCGTAAAAAAAAAAATTATCTTGATCTAACCCCGGTCACTCACATGCGCGCAAAAGTTTGAAATTTGAATGAATGTTTGCACGCATGTGAAGGGCTGTCA
>DWPT01005861.1:0-11888 GCA_018251895.1 Agathymus mariae mariae
AACAACTTTTCTTTTTGTTACTGTACGTTCATACGTATGTGTGAGAGTGAGTGGGTGTGTGAGTGAGTGCGTGAGTGTGTGTGTATGTGTGTGTGTGTGTATGCTTGTACGTATACCTGGAATTGATACATATAAATAGTTTTCATTATAACGGATTTCAATATCTTTGTAGTTTTGTTCCATTTCATTGTAGTTCATTAATAGGAATACATTAATTATATCTTTTTTTTTAAATTCAACTTGGTCACTGGATAAATAATTAATCTGTTGTTAACAATGTACAGAGATGTAGCCAGGCATGTATATTGATTTCCCTTAAATTTAGTTCTATGTATACGTTGTATGTATATATGTATCTATATAACGGGATATAAAGTCGTGTGACAAGCACGTTACAATAATGATGTAACATGAATGTAGAAACTCGTACAGGTCTGCCAAAGGTAACTTTGAGCAGCGATCGTCGAGTTTTTTCTAAAGGCAATAAATGAGTCTGCTGCTCCAGCGCATACTGAGATGCAGTAGCTTCATATAGCTTGTGCTAAAGTAATGTAAGTTGTCGTTAAAATCTGATGATTAGCTACCTACCTTAGTTTTTTAAACACCACATGAGCTTCCTAATCTTATCACTGATTGAACTGATAATGACGGAATGTAAGGTGATGATCGTTAGTAACTCTTAGATATATTATATAAAGTGCTCTGCTTATTTCATCACATGGACAGTTACGAGTAGATGATCTAATGTTTGTATACATATATACTTTTAAGCCAAATCTGATAAGGGTTAGGTATCTTTTCGGACAGAAAAAGGTACGTATTTGGTTTTTAATGTATTAAGGGTCAATAAGTTACAGCTTAGGTAAATCGATATGTGAAAAAGTCCTTCCTCAACAACGGATTCCCAGTTCACCGAGCGGGCCAACTTCTGTCGCCTCTTACTGTTTTACCAGCGTGACATTGGGGTCAGCATCCTAGGTCACTCCAACACGGTCGAATAGATTTCAAATGTATATGATACCTACACCACAAAATCTTGATCCTGTTTTATCAACATTTGAAAAACGCAAAAAGAATAGCTTCACTAAAAAAAAATTGTAACAGAAACTACACTTCAGAAAAGCCCCACAAAGCTTCTACCATCTTTTAAAAGTTCCTAAGCAATACAGTCGCGGGTTCATCCCGTTGCAGGAAACAAATGAATAACTCCCGCCTCGTCGTGTTTCTATTTTAATTAGGCGCCGTGACGAACAAAAGTCATCGTGGTTTTTATTGCGCATGTTGAATATTCTAATTTAAATATCACAATGATTGAAATTTTATACATAGACAAACTTTTTGTTTGTTGATAGATTTATTCTCAAATAAATTTTATGAAGTATATACACACTTTATAAGTATTTACAATTTTCTAGTGGCTGAAACAAACACGTAATCCTAACCAACCTTCTCTCTTCTTTAGGAGCCTTGGTGGACAATGGACGAGGTAATGGCTCCAGTTTATCCTGTTAAAGGCTGCTGGGGTGTGTACTATCCAATTGAAGTTTAGTCTTGCATGGTGGTAGGGTTCTTTACCTATAGCCACCTGGCACTTACCGTCTAGAATCAAACATGAAATAATTAAATTATAAACGCATTTAGTCACAGAGTTGGATAATTTAAAAGCAGGTTCCCCGCTTCATTACTGAACTGCAAGGCAGCTTCTCTATTCTTTTATCGGATTCGATGCAAAAACGTAATCCTTGGCTAAGAATAAGAATTTTTATTCTTTACCTATATGGCTATAAATAATATAACAAATGCAACTGTAATCCCCATCGAGGGTGGTTCACATTGATCATCTAACTAATAATTAAATATTGAGTGGTAACGTATCGATTTGAATGTGAGTGACCTTCAGGGAAGACTGACCTACATGGAAAATCCGAGACCAAATACCACAATGCACTCAAATATTTGTATAACATATGTTACATTCAGATTCAGCTTGTTTACTTTGCTGCTTTCTGAGAAAATGCTACAAACTTAAATAAGTGTTACGTATGAATGACGTCTTGCAAATTCCTCCTTGATCCTTGATCCTTGAGTTGATCCTCCTTCTTCTTAAACTCGCGTAATTTCCAGTATTACTTTAAATTCCAATTGACTATAACAAAGTTATTATTTTAATTAAAAATACAAATTTAACAGACTTCATTATCGATTGTGAAATTCACATTAACGGTAGTATATCACACCAGGAAGTATTTTAATTGTATTATTCATAAAACAATCGGTGTATAATTGAAATTTCAATCGAGTTTCGCATTATTTTATAATCAAAGCCGTTCAATTTACATTTCGACATTGTATTCAATACATTAAAATTCATGTAGATAGATCGAATTTTCTGTTACATAATAATAATTAAATTTTTTATCACATTGTTGAGATGGTAAATTAAGTTTTTGAGGTGAACGATTTTGAGTTATAATTCCGGTTGAAATTGATATTTATGTAACGGATAAAATTATTATTCTTTGAAGGAAAAAATTCATCAATATTTATTATTTTTAGTCTTAGGGATGCATATCTTCAATTATTTCAAATTTGAAGCTGATTTTGATTTTTAACTCGTTTTTGCTTTTAATTTGTTTTTTCATTTATAAATCAATATTTTAATGACAAGCGCAGGAAGTTCAATGTTTATCTATACTAATAGTAAAATTATAAATTATCACTTTCTTTACAAGGACGATGTATGGGAAAAAAACATTATTAGAGACCTTTATTAACCCAATAGAACGCAAAACAATAGTGGTTAGAATTTTTATCTGTTTGTCTGTGCGTTTGTTTCCGCTAATCTCAGAAACGGCTTAACCGATTTCAGTCTGGTCTTCACTAATGTATTGCAGTAAGCGTCACTTAATACTTACACTTAATACTTGTTTCATTGCAATTGGTCTTCCGTATTTCTAATGCACAGAACGAGAAACATTTAGATTAATGCAGATGCTGAAGGTGGTTTTACCGACGCGAAGCGAGGGCATTTGCTAGTTGTATATAAATTTACTTAATTTATAAATCATATAAATTACATGCCACATATTTTTAATGGTACCCTTAATAAAATGGAACTCGCTTCAATCGAGGTATGACTATTACAGAGTACACAATTGTACAAGAGTACAATTGTTTATCACAGTAATAACAGAGCAGTGGCAGGCAGCCTATGGTTTAAACGCAGGTCTCTCTCTCATGGGAGACTGGAGGTCGAACCCTGCACGCACCCTTAATTTTGCAAATTACATGTGTGCGCCTTTTCAATTATCACTCACCTCGGTGAAGTAGTACATCATGAGGAAACCTGAACATCTGAAAGTTTTTCATAATGTTCTCAAAGTGCGTGAAATCTGCCAGCTCGCACTTGGCCAGCGTGGCCAACTTGGGCCTTTACTATCTACCACTCAATATAGGAGATCCGACCTAGCAGTGGAATAATTTATAGGTAAATTATGAATAATATTGAAATGATGTTTGATCGACGAGCATTAGACAATGTTGTTTTATTTAGAACATCAATAACATCATAGCACCGCAAAATTAATTTATAATATACAACAAATAAATACAAACAGTACATATATCAACATATATACACATATAATCAACTTTCACGCACACACCCCCGATCACACACACGCACTAGGGTTCCTTATATTTCCTTTGTTGGGAAGGCAAATAAGCCGTGATGATTTTCGTTTGTGATAATCGTCGATAACACGGGAACAAACATTTATGATATATACTTGTCTTCGCGGGAATAAAAACCAATTAATCAAATTAAATAGAATAGCAAAATCGAAGAAAATATATTTTATAAATCCGAATAAAATTAGGTATCGATATAGAGGCCAAAATATATTGGTTTTTGTTTTATATTTGTCTGTACACGTATCGCTAATAAGCCACTGAACAGAACTTGCTCATACTTGATATATTTGTACCTAACTAATATTGTGAGACGTCATCTATAAACACTCGCAGGTTGTAAGGTATCATAAGTATTGTTTTCTGTAATTCTCCTTCATTATCATATCCAAAAGTCTACAATGAAGACGTAAACCTGCCCCAGGTGCGCTGTAGCAATACAGTTTGTCTCGCTCGGCGGCACCGAACACTAATTGGGCCATTTACCCTGTTAATCCCAGTTACCGATTTAATTTGTTGTGTTGGAACTGGCCGGATCAGGAAACTGTACGGATAGTTGGGACTGTACAAGGAACTGCCTGCGGTTTCTGTGAAAACTGCTGTTTGAAACTGTTTAATAAACGCTAATCAGCACTGGCCTCAATTTCACGCTGTAATGTTAGTGATTTGAATTTCTCCAGCACTGATGTCTCTACCTTTTAATCTTGCAAACTCATAAGTTTCAAAGGTTATTAGCGTATTACAAATCAATTATCCCTTGTTTTGTGAAAATATCGTGTTCTAAATGATGCAAGGTTACATGACCAGCGTGATCGACAATGGTCATTGCGAGAGGAACAGCAGTAGAACAGTTACGGGTTGTAATTATAATGTTGATTAATCAATCAAATATACGCGGCAGAAAAGATTATAGACTCTATTTATGAAAAAGTTTCAGGAACCGATTCGTGGAAAATCGTGAAAAAAGTGCAGGGGAGATGAAATAATCATGATGGTTTTAATGGAAACCATAACCAATCTGTTGCCTTCGCAATGGAAAGATGCTCCTCTTCCCAACGATCTCTTTTATTGAAGGTCACTGCGCTTTGTACCACCCTGTTTAATCCCAACGGTGCATGATATTAGAGTTTGAATATTTGGCTGGACGGGCTAGCCATTACCCTCCTAAAATTGACAGTGAAAAATTTTATACGTGTTTCGGTCGCTGTGTTAGAAAGTTGGTAACAGCTCGTCTGTTCGTTTGTCGACTAGTTACATAATAAAAGTATTAATTAGGATTTTCCTATTTAAAAAGGTTAGATTAATAGTATAAGCTTGGTTGCGACGATGATAACATTCGTAAAATTAAGGGGAAGTGAAGATATTTTTTTGTGGATTATGCCTAAAGTGCATAAGCGGTCGGTCAACCGGCTTCCATTGAAGCAAAAACCCGTGCAGCACCGCTAATGGTTGTAGCCGTTCTATAACTGAGAGCTTTAGAACTAGCGACGATTAACCAGAATTATGCAAAGTGAAGCCGCGAGTCACTCGCAAGCCCCATTACGTGTTATTAATGCGTTCGTACTCGATAATTGTCTGCGCTGATTAATGCGGTTAAAGTTCATGAATGCGCTTTCAACTAATGCAGTCATGTTGCTCACCCAGCAATTGGCGTATACTTTTACATCACTAATTTCAACTGTTACTATTTTTGTTTCTTTGTGTACATCCCAAGTCGTCGGATCTTAGAAGTTAATTAGTACTTAAGATAAATAGCGCTGTTGTAATTTTTTTCTAATTATTTTTAAGTACTACACATGTTCATAAATGATGCGGATTTATATTTGTATTTTACAGTTATTTATGCGATAACACATCATTAAAAGGAATATTCGAAGATACCTTCACTAGTACCAAATAGCATGAAGCTAAATCGCCAGGCCGACTGCAGGTGGCGCCGTGCCAACCTGCCGAGCTTAGTTATGTACTGCGCTTCCGCCTGAGCTGGATTTTAAACTTGTACGGGATATCGCTTGAAACGAAAAACGGTCTAATCAGAACTCAATTTATTTTTCTGGCCAAATGTAGAAGCTAAAATTATTTAAAAGCATGTTATCACGTTCACAGATACATAAACACGGCTTGTGTCGACTTTTATACGTTATATATAACCTAAAATATTTTAAAAAATCATGATCCTCTTATAAGCTGTATGAGTAATTTAAATACGTTGAATATTGCTGAAAAGAACGAGAAATCTCATTAAGTTTAATAAGTGACTGTTACAGAATATTTAACATTTATCTCTAACTCCTGGAGAGAAATGGCCTCAATATCACGAATGGTGTTATCGCACATTCTGTTTCAATAATTGTTAAACAACGCATATGAGTTACCATCTATATTGTCGTAAAAATACTTACTTACATAAGTTTAGTACTTTCGAGGATGCAGTTGTAATGGCTATAACACTGGTTCATGGATGCATAAACATTAACTTCACCACACTATGTAAGTAGAGAAATCGTAATAATTGATAAGTTTAACATACGATCATTTGTATAATAACACCTTGGCAACGGTTAAATAAACATTATTATTTTAATTAATGGTTAGAACTTCTAACTTTGCATTACGCAAGATAATGCATCAGTACTTCCTATACGTCAGTACATCTCTATGCGCCGGATGAATGCCAAAAATTTTACAATCGATTTCTTTAACCTATCTCCTTCTATCTTAAGATTCTTTGTATGAAGTTACTAATTTTCGGCAAACAATAAATTATGGGCGCGATAATCAATTTTATATGTAAAAGTGTAAATATATCTTTGTTGATTGAAAAGCAAAAAAACAGTTAAAATTACCGTAGTATTATGTTTGAACCAGCAGTAAGGGTTATTAAAATCGACCGTTCGTGAATAAGAGGGCATATAACGCCGAATCTTTCACCTAAAAGGTCAAGTGTCTTTTGAAGATTTCCTCCTGAAGAAAATAAAAGATCCACAGACAAGTGATTGGTCACTTAACACTAAGAATGGGTGGCACGTTTTTATTATATCAATAAAAAAAGAGAAAATCCATTAGAAGACCAACACTTATTCCAACACCCTTTTGTAACGTCAACAAAAACTTAATCCGTTACTTAATAAACTTCACACGTACCATGCCATTACAGCGCCGACGACGGTGAGAAACTGCTTTCTATTAAGTGTGATGAAAAAAACACCGTTGTATAGTCTAATTAATGACTGTACATCCTCAGTTGGATATTATCCTAGATGGCTTATACTGTCTCTTTCACACGTTTCAGAGAAAAACACGAGAAAATCTAAGGGTAATAATTTTACCCTCGAGTGGCCCTTTAAAAAGGCTATATCCTAATAACGTTTTTTTAAGAGATGTCTCTTCAAGGTTGAAATTTTTGTGTTTTTCTTAATAATATATTTAGTATATCGTATCATTCACCTGTAAATTACAGATAAATCGGTGAAGAATAAAAAAAAAACTTGGAGACTACAGATTGATTTAAATTAAAGTATTGTATGGCTCTAATAATCTTTAAGTTTTTAAAGCCATAACATGACTCGCGGAGCTACGGTTAAAAGGAAGCTATAGATAAGTTAGATCGTGGAACCTCCTTTGCGTTTGCTGGGATGGACGGCGTGCTGTAACCATGCTTCTCAAAGAACAAAAAATCCTTAATTCTCCTGTACTCTTACCTGCAGTTCACAACAACGAGCCTGCGTTTTTACGACTTGCGAAATAAATTGTAATTTGCGAGAGGACTTAGTTCTTTATTAGTCTTTTGTCAATGAACAAAAGCCTAGAAACAGTTCTTTAGCAATAAAAGAAGCAATTGATAGGCGATAATTTGTAACTGAATCCCTTTGCTAGTTTGCAGGTTTCAATCAGTGTGAATTGAACGAAATTCAGTTCTATTGGTAATTTAATTAATTTTAATGAACACTTAGGGACTGTTCCTTAAAATTGAGAAGGGCTGGCCTATTTCACCATATTGTCACTTGATGGGGCTGGTTAGCACCCACCATGAATGTTCGAAGTTCTTAAGTTTTTTAAAAGCCAACTAAGTGTGGACCTGAGCAAATATACGTAATATTACCGTTCACCAAGATGACTGTCTTTAGTATTTGTTATTTTGCATGCTAAAATAGACTGGATTCTATGCTTGGCCAACACAGAAATTTACCAGAAGTATTATTTATATATCTTCGTTAATAATTTAAGATTATAAACAATGTCAACTGTAAGGGGCTGCACCCATCCTTGATTTAAAGTTGAACTCCCCTACTTAAGATGCACCTGCTCAAGAACAAATGAAGAATGCTCAAGAATAACGATACTCGGTCTCCAGTTGGAAGTTACTGGGCGCTGCACCATTCAGTTTAATTCCAAATTGACTGCAGCATTTTTTATGTGCCTGGATGTCTGTTACCTTTTTTTAGAATCAATATTGAAACGTTTCACATGTTTTGGCTGCACTGTCAGTTTCAATAAAAGGCAGACCCTCCGCTTCTCTCTTGGCCGGCGACGCGTTGTTGATGCTTTAACAATTATTATATTTATTCAATTTCATTATTTCTTTCGTTCTTCCAATTCTCTCTTAGCACCTTTCAGATTTTTTACTTACGAAACGCTCTGTATATTGCGTCGTTGCCATGCGAATACCACTTGTGATCAACGGGACTGGTGGTTTTTTTATTCTGACTTCTTGAACCGATGAATGCCTACCAAACGGCGTCGTTATAGTACTATTTAAGTTATGTACCCTGTCACTCATGGTTGTACAATACACGCTAGAGGAGGCTAGCTTTGCAACATCGTCCACCAAGTCATTATATTAATTTTGCGAAACAGCGCATCATGATTACATCTGCTTTCATTTTGGAATCTCTAATTTTATATGATACGTAATTTTTTTTACAAATACAAGTATCAGTTAATGCTTGACAACAAATCTCCCTGGTGATAAAGTCTAAGATGTTGAACGCTTAACTTATAAAAGCTCCTTTATACACCTCATATTCAGTCTCTTCTTGAAGACATCCAGACAGACTTCCGCATCACAAATGTAGTAGGGATGATGAAATGAGATCATATCGCGAAAAGTAAAGTGCATTGAGCTGACCATGAGATATTACATGGTCTAAACATGAAGTAATTATCAAGTCTAGCCGAGAGTCTGAATTATCGAGATTATGGTGAGTAGACGCTGAAGGTAGAGAGAGAGGTTGACAGATTTGACGAAGTCATGGAGACTGGAGAGGTTGACAGACTTGACGAAGTCATGAAGATGATTACATTGAAAAGTGTTTTTTTTTTTAAGAAGATAATGTGGTGCGTGTAATCAGAACAGTTCATACATGCCTTTAAGACAGGAAAAAATATTGTTATTGTTATTATTATTAAATATATAACGGGGGGCAATACACAACACACACATCGTCAAATAAATCACGTCAATTCTATCTATATAAATTCTTTAGACCCTGGATAAAAGCTATATGACCTATTCTATAATGTCCTACATTTACCATTATATCGTACCGTAGGTACAACATGAAAATAATTTTAGTATGTGATCCCTTTTCTGGGCGCGAATGATGCAATTACGTACAGTGAGTAGAATGTACGGTGTAAAAAAAAAATTGATAATACAGCAAGGAATTTATTTGAACAGAGATCATGTGATGGCTGGTAGATTTTTTTTACATATTTTTTTATAACTAATGAATTTTAAACTCGACGGAGAAGTGCTTTATATGCGAGTATCAGTATAGTATCAGTTTCAGTACTGTAGTTGTTATACATTTTATATGTGAGTGTATGACTTTTGCTTATATTTATTTATTTATTATGCAACGCTGCGATGACCCGTTTTAAAAATTACGTTTTCTTCAAGGTCGCACTTTAACTTCTTTCTTACATTGGTGATTTTGTTAAAGATTAATTGTCTGTGCTGATTAATTACCAACATTTTTAAAAAGTTATGTGAACGATAACAAACGCATAAATTTGACCATAAAGAAGCCATAATACCTCGGGTAATAATGATAATATCTTCCTCTACTTGTGTTCAACGCTTTAACCAACTAGCAGACAGCGACACGTACTCACGCATTCATACTCGTAAACTCATTTTATCGTAACCTCATACGATAAACATGAACTAATTGGCGTTTGTGGGCTTGAACAACAAAAATATTGGTCTAAATATAACTTTCGACTGACTATATAACTTCATTGACTATTAGTTTTCAAATGACATAGATGGTATTACTGTTCCGTGTTGTATAAAAGCCAATAAACCGACGGAGGTGGCGGGAATTGCTTATTTTTGTCCGCTGTGAGCAGTTGAAATAAAGTGCGCACTAATATTACAGTAGTCTTATTTTGAAAGTTAGTAGCTATGAAAACTGTGTTGTTATAACTAACCCAAACAAAGAATTTAAAAAAAGGCAAAATATTTTAACAGTAGATTGTGCATGACGGTAATAGGTACGTTTCTAAACAATCCGTGGAGGGTATACATATTCTTCCGAATGCGTGGTGTACTTTGCTCATATCCGTTATTGTTTCCAGTCCAACAGTCGCTTCGCTCCGCAGATTGCAGCGTGAGTGAAGAGGTTCGCAAGCCGAAGATCACGTCGTGAGTTGCCGCACTTATTAAATTTAGTCGAAACGTGCGCTCGGAGAAAATGTTACAATTATAATTTAGTTGAGTGCCGTGTGGAAATTCTGTTGTATCATTTATATTGGAAAGAAGTAAATTGAATCTTGTACTTTAAGTTGGAGATGTATTGTACGAGCATATTACTCTTATTATTTAAGGTAAATTCATAAACAAATATGTAATCCTACTTACGTAACGTAACTTGTGTCGTGGTGTGTTAAAGAGTGAAAAGAAAGCACGAATCAGTCATTAATGATACGTGTAAATCCCTTTGAGATATTCGTTCGTTAATTGATTTACGAAACTCAACTCTTGCACAGTGAAGGGTATGCGAATTTTATTACCTACAAGCTATACCAATACTTATTTGAAAATAAATAAGTACTTTTTAGTTTGCATTTATTAATGTTTAAGATAAAATATTAATTTTCATACTGAAATTACTGTTACATGTATCCCAGATAATTGTACTCATATAATTGATATTTAAAAAAAAAAAATATTTTATAAATAGCCTTGAAATAAACTAATAAAATTAAAGATTATAGATTACCTAATAATATAAAAAAAAAACACAATAAATGAAATTTGAAAGCCAGACACATTTATTTATTACTAGCAAACAGCGCTCGCTTCGCTTCGGAAAAACTTCGACTTACTCTAAGAAATAGTACTTACATTATTTTAAATTATTTCATAACTTTTAACTTTTTTATTTATGAACAGATCGCAAGTATTAAGTGATCGATTTAGCCCTTTCTGAGATTAACGCGAACAAAAGCAGACATAAAATTCTAATAACTATTGTTTTGGGTTCTATTGCATTAGTAAAGGTCCCTATTAATAGTTTATATTACATATCCTTCATGTACGGAAAGCGATCAGTTAGAATTTTATTATATGTATACTTTGTTTGAAAGGAATTTTGCCCAAGTATTTCATACGAGTATCGAAGTGGTAATTCACCGTTGTAATCAAGTTTGGCGATTGTAAATGACAATCATAAAACTATCGCTTAGTTATAGTCAAATACATAAATCGTAATCGTAATAAATTGTAATAAAAAGCAATAGTATTTTTAATAAAGTAACCATAGGTAACACATTATAAATTTTAACCGACTTCCAAGTTCCAATACTGCAGTGTCATGGTTCTAAATTATTCCACGACTACACATCCTGTTGCAGGTAGGTAAGCCTCGTCTTAACCCTAAATCACTTTCAGCAAATAACGGCCGGTAGTGCCGGCGAGACCCCGGAGTGGTTAGTTTGAATATAATAGCTTTGGCTTGTCCGCACTGACCAAAGAACCCCTGCATCTTGACGGCTATGGCGCTGATAAAGTGTCTCAGTCGGAAACATTTTAATGATTTATTCAATCGGAATTCATTTCCCGGGCGATCCAAGCTTATTTATGGGACTGAGTTTTTAATATTAGCCTTATGAATAAAGGAAAGTAAACATAAAAAAAAAACACCAGCATGATTATTGGACGTATTGGGGCGGCCTAAAATACTCCCTCCAAT
>DWPT01005862.1:0-11887 GCA_018251895.1 Agathymus mariae mariae
CAGGATCGTAGGAAGTCGTAAGGTGTAACAAGGGAAGTGGAATTATTCAAACGGCGTTCAAATGACATCATGCCGACTGCTGTCGTAATCACTAACCGTAACCGGGTGTTTCAAATTTAATTTGAATTGCGTTTATTGCTCAGGTTATCTTTATAATATTATACAAAATATATGGTGACCAACCCCCGCTTCATTAACACCGTTATAAATAAAGCAATCTTACCATAGGTCTTACAATAGGTCTTACCGTAACCATAACAAATGGTCATTTGCGTGGTTGTTATCATGGTATGATCTCATCTCAGAATCAGTTGCGAACTACATTTATGAGATTACATAATTACCGTTCAACACACACTTTTAGGTTTTCTAAATTATGTAAACACTTGACAAAAATAATCACTTGCTTTCTTCAAGGAAAATCATCTTGTGAAAACCTTCGTACTTGAGAGCTCTCCAAAACGTTAACAAAGATCTTTGACAAGCCTTCTTGACCAGCATTGTACAGGAGATCCGAGCACACAAGAAGATCCAACCTGGAACCCGTCACTCGACAGTTGAAATTGCTACCAATTACGCGGACGTAAAATTTATTTCATAACCAAAAAAAAATTTAAAACGTGTTGTTCAAAAATCACGACTCCATAAATTAGGGAACTATTTATAACAATATAAACGTTGCTATGCAACGGAATAAAGCATCTCGACCGTTGCCATATTTTATACATTCGATTTAATGTATAATTTCATTTAATTTATACTTTTGACATTTTTACACACTTACAACATTTGTTTATTAATAAACGCATTTTATTTTAACTACATCAACTTTATTGATTTAAAAAGAGAAGCTAAAAGGAAAGGTTAATGTTAAATGTATTCGCAATTGAACGTCCAAAACTATGAAATACGTTATGCAATACCTTAAACTATGATTTAGGTAAAATATATATTTGTACATATATACATTAATGTAAGAGTTTATGTCACGTTGTTTATAAAAAATATACACAAAAATGTTCAAATATGTTGAAAGTAAGTATTTCAAGAGCATTATAGTTAACACGGCTCGTATAAAAGGTTGTATATGTTAATGATTGAACAAATAAATTTTAGAAATATATATAGGTATTAATTCATTGAACCCAACACATAATTAGCATTAAATATATTTTATTGGACATTTTTTTATCTTGCTAAGAATTTATCATACAATACACATACAATACATTTTTAAATACAAATATTCATTTAATTATAAATTTTCGATATAAATGCGATTTTTATTGATATAAAGAAAATGAATAAGCATGAAAAAGCACTCATAGCCCAAAGGTTTGAGTTAGTAGTTGAATGCGTAACTTATATTGGGTAAATCTCTGGCATACTTTACATTACTACCGGTGGTGATTGCTGGTATTGCACATCGAGGTAGCCCAACGGAACTCCAGGTAGGTTGGGTATTAACAATCAAAATAAATTACATTTTAGAAAAAATCTGTAAGGACGTACGGAGATTACCAAATCTAGAGCCAGTTCCGCTCTAGTTAGAAATATAACTGTGGGAAACTGAGAGACCTCAATAAAGTTCTCGAACATGTTGTCCAGCATCCGTATTGTCCAGTGTGAATGGAACTCAAAACTCAGCAGAGAACTCAGAACTCAGAAATTTTCAACTTAACTTTATAGCTTTGCCTGATATAATTTAAATGTATTATGCACACTCACTACTTCTCAAACCAGAACATTAAGTTATAACGCAATTAGCTTCACGGCAGAATTAACATGTATACGGTTACACATAATAATTCGGTTGGCGTAAACTAGTATGCAACCCACTTGCTAATAAGTTTCTGCCTACCGGTCTCGTGTTTATTTCAAAGCGATCATACATTAATTTAAGTTGCTTGACACATCACAAATTTGTGATGTGAATAAAGTTCATTTCGTGATGAACCGTGCGAAGCAACGGATAACAACTTATCACCAGTTCCCACCGGAATATATATATATATAATATTCTAATCCCGACGTGGATTGTGGGAAGACTATACCCACCCCGCTAACATCGTGGTATTGACTGTGAAATGCTTTAAGCGACTCGGCTTCGGAGTCGGAGAGTCACTAATAGGGTATCTTCTGATTATTGATTGGATACTTAGAACTTTAGACTTTTAAATAAATCACTAACGCCTCCACCATCAGCTTCGGAGCATCATTGACGATCTTTAGCCCAGCTAGTAGTGGCCCTGTCTGCCGTTACTCGATGACCAGACTTCTACGTGACAGACAAAATGGTTTTTCTTGGGTCATAGTTGTTTGTGGTGTCATATTTGTATACGTCCATAACACCCGCGCAGGGAATCCTAGTGCGGGGGTGAAAATTTGTGAATGTTTATTTATCTAAGCGGAGATTATAAAAATGGTTTCCTTTAAATATGGTTTAAATATTAATAGCGAGGGGGTTACGTACAATTCGTGTATAAACCATTACAAGTATGATATCTATGGACAGTCAATAAAAAAACCATAAAAATAACAACAAAATTCATAATTGTGTTTCTACTTTTCAACTTTTACAATTTTTTTTTTAAAGTAAAAGTAGAAATTTTGAACAATTAGAAAGTTATAACATCAGGGAGTCTCTTCATATTTCGACTTTCAATTAAAACTACTTCACGGATAAATGATATGTGTGCTGACACGACAAACGTCTATGTGATTTTTATATTCAAACGGGATTCACTCACTCATGAATCCACTACCACAGTACATAAATATCCCACTGCTGGACTCAGGATTCTAAGGCTCCAGGCGGTCTCGTTCGGCTCAAAATTAGCCAATGTGTGAGGGGTGAAAGCCACAATACAACACGCTGGCCAAATGCAAATTGGCAGACTTCACATACGTTTGAGAACATTATGAAATCTCTCAGGTACACAGGTTTCCTAACGATGTATTCCTTTACCGAAGCAAGTGATAATATTTTTAATATGCACAAAATTGCGTGAAGGATTAGATCCCGTGCCCCTCGAGCGCGGGTTAGAACTACTAGTCGATCATTGTTACACTCACTCGTGTACGTATATCCTCGTACTATAACTTCCTGGGTTACGAGCAACATGGTCAATGGCCCATATACAAATAACACTATAGAATAATATCTAATATAATAAATATTTGTTCTGCTCGAAATCGAACACGTTCAACTAAGCTAAAGCGTCATCAAATTACTCGCCCAGATCGAAGAATCAAACACAGTTATGACAACAAAATTCACAAAAAACCAAATCCACTGAACATAATAATTAATTGCAACCAAATTCCCTGCCATATTCGTTATTAACCGTGCAAAGGATAAACAAAAATTGTCAAACTATGTATTTATTGGACACGTAAATATTTTGACCTGCAATGAAACCTAGAATTCTTAAATTCGCTCAGCAGTTAAGTTCATCAGTATATGTCAATAATTTGCATTTTACAAACATATATAACAAAATGTATAAACACAAATGTACTAGTTAGGAATCAAGGTGAGGTTACGCAACACTTTCATTAGACGGCCCACTTGATTGTACGTGATGTACATATGAGGATATTTCCTAATAAGGAAGAGTCAAGGATCTCAGCGTAATTGATTGCAAGTTAATCATATTATATCATTTCTTTCTGAAGCCCTACAATCTAGAACAACAAGGAACACGGAACGAATCGCAATAATTTTGTTCTTATAATAGCCCTCTCATCTTTCTAATGCCTAAGTGCACCGTTCTTGAGGAAAGTAGGAACAGTGCAAAAACCGTTCCTTAAACATACAAGGAAGAGATTCAATTGGCCATCGTACTCGGTTTGGAGCCAATCCTCTCACGAGGAAACAAATAGTGAGAAGTGATTCCTTACTCAGCTGGACGCAAATAGACCGTTACAACAATAGTCGCACCGCAATCTACGATGGAAAAAGCTTACGTATTCGATGATTTGCAATTGCAAAGTAAATGTAAAACATTCCATATAATTTGCATGGTTTTAGTCTGAACTTAAAACTAAATTAAACCTTCAAACCTATTATTGATATGTCAGTTATATTATATTTATTACCGCAACTGTGAAAGTGTCCAATAGCGAGAACCACATTGTTTTCACCAAAGATGAATCCGGACGGGTGTCATTAAAATCATAATTCTCGTATGGCCGAAGGCCGAATCTTAGGAAGAGCCAGGGAGAGAGGCGTCGTCGGCCCGCCGGTATATAAGCGACCACAATGAGGTACAGAGCATCATACAACCACGACACCTCCGCAAGACAACATGAAAGCGTTCTTGGTAGGTATCCGTGTAGTGAAAGTGATCTGTGACCCGTGTGACCTGCGCTGCTCTCGCAGGAGTCGTGCTTCCTTATGGGATTGTGACTCAGTGCGCTATCGCTCCACTTCGCTTCGACGTGCTCCACTCTATCGTTAATGTATCACCGAAATAGTGTTGTAAAAGTGATTATAATTATCTTAACTGACTATTGCTTATGTCAGTTATGTCCAAGAAAAGGTGGACTGTAAAATCAAACAAGGATCAGCTCCTTTCTTTAATTAAATTCTATTTGAGTATTTAATCAAACGTTTTGATAAATATATTCAATTTAAAGTTCATCATGTTGCACCGAAAGCAAGTGGATCGATACGCGACACTGTTCAATTTTCAATAATTGTATGCTAATGATCCCGTTTTTATTATAGGTATTAGCTGCCGTAGCGGCTCTCGGCTCCGCGAGACCCGAAGCTGGATACAGCTACAACGCACCGGGCGGTGGAGGCCTCGGAGGTGGTCACGGTGGTGGTCTCGGGGGTGGCCTCGGAGGTGGCCTTGGAGGTGGCCACGGAGGAGGCCTTGGAGGTGGATTCTCATCCGGCGGACTGAGCTCGAGTAGCTTCGGAATCGGCGGTGGTCTGGGAGGAGGCTCCGGATTCGGAGGTGGCTCAGGATTCGGAGGTGGTTTCGGAGGCGGCGCTGGTGGCGGATTCGGAGGTGGATTCGGCGGCGGTGCCGGCGGCGGCTTCGGTGGCGGTGCCATCGTCCAGAAGCATATTTATGTCCACGTGCCACCCCCAGAACCCGAAGAACAGCGCCCTCAGCTCATCTCTGGTGGAGCCATCCCTCAGAAGCACTACAAAATCATCTTCATTAAGGCCCCAGCTCCCCCCGCGCCCGTCGCTCCCATCATCCCAGCTCAAGCTCAAAACGAAGAGAAGACCCTCGTCTACGTGCTGGTCAAGAAACCCGACGAACAGCCCGATATCACCATCCCCACCGCTGCCCCTACCCAACCTTCCAAACCCGAAGTCTACTTCATCAAGTACAAGACCCAGAAGGAAGGCGGTGTCGGCGGCGGTTTCGGCGGTGGTCTTGGTGGTGGTCTCGGCGGCGGTATTGGTGGTGGTCTGTCTGGCGGTAGCATCGGCGGTGGTCTGTCTGGCGGTAGCATCGGCGGTGGTCTGTCTGGTGGTAGCATCGGCGGTGGTCTTTCTGGCGGCAGCATCGGTATCAGCGGTGGTCACGGCATCTCAGGTGGTGGCATTTCTGGCGGCGGCATCTCTGGTGGCGTCATCTCTGGCGGCAGCATCTCTAGCGGCAGTGGCCATGGATCGTCTGGAGTCAGCACCTCGTACGGACCCCCCGGCCAATCGGGCCCATATTAAATCGCACAAAACGTGCTAACTTGTGATACCTGTTTCGCCGGCAACGAACTTAGTTTTAAGTAGAGAAAAAAATTACGGTGCCTAAATGTATTTATGTAAATAGTAATTTTAATGTGTAATTTTAGTTGTATTATAAATTCTTTTTGCATAAAAAACTTGATAAACCAACTTATTATCTATTATTTCCAACAATTATATTAATCTCATCAACACAAATTCAATACTTTATCTTATAAAATCATTAATAATTTGAAAATTTTAATTTAACTTAAATTAAATTTAAATTTCGAATGTTACACCTACTACAGAGTAATACATAAATTACATAACATAATACGTTCGGAAACGTCAAGGTCTTCTATGTTATCTTCACATGCGTCAACAAATCGAAAAACAGGTGTCTAGATTTGGTAGAAAGTCATGTTTTCTCCGTATCGTGGGCGACAGCTTACGCAACGCGGGTCGGCGTGACCCCGGTTGCACAATTCAGAAAGAAGCTCCATCTTACCACATATGCATAGAAAAAAAGTAAGAGTTTCGCTAATATTTATTACGTAAACGACACCTACTCCTTAAACAATCCATTGCGTAAACGTTTGGGAGTTTCCATTTTAGCGTGTATTCTTATTATGTTGTTTTTAACGGAAAATATAGTCTGTTTATGGCGTATATAATATTAACAGTGGCGTAAGTATAATTTCGTATTACATTGTAACAGGATAGTATTAATAAGACTAAATACATATAGTATTTAGTTAATATAATTTAGTTAAAAATATTCAGAAATAATAGAAGTCTTCACAGAGTTTAATTTGAAAGAGAACTCAAAACGTGCATTTAGGACGTATGATTAATTTCATAAATTTAATTAGTACTAGTAATCTATAATGCATTGAACGATGTCCAGTTCGATTATGTCCAATCTCTTACGAGTTAAAAATATTAGGGTTTCAAAAATCACATCGAACTTCAAATCGATTTTCGATAGGATCTTCATCGTTATGCAATCGAATACGAGTTTTGAGTTGAAAGAGCGCTCAAATTGCGTAACAAAATGCTCTTTATTAGAGGGCTTCTCTAAGTTCGGACGTTGAACCACAGGTGAAATACTTGACTTTTATTCATACAGCATACATAAGCACAAATATAACTTATCACTGGGTCAGATCCGAGTGATAAATATGAAAATCATATTTAAGTTATGAAACTGAAAGTTTCATTATTGAATATTTGAATTTCTGCAGTGTAATATAATTTTAATTTTTAAACAGCTTAATATTATAATTTATAGATTTGCTTATGAAGTAAATTTTTAAGGTCACGTGGTTATAAATATCAATGATATTAGGACGATCGGTATCGACCAAGGAGGGTGTGACCAAGTAGTTCGCTTGTAAGTAGTTCTTCAATACTACAGTCGAAATACATCAAATATATTTCAAAGTAAATTTTAGACGATAGGCAGTTATATCTAATGCCAGCTATAGATTCCATCGTACTAAAAATAACCTGGCACCATTATTTTTCACTAATGTTCAGCAAAGTGCACCGTGAGTGGAGAAGGTTGACTAGGACTTAAGAAGGAAGTAATTAATATTATTTACTGGTTTATTATCTTTCCATGAAGCCTGTCTAGCTACCACCCTCCTGCTTGAGTCAGCCGCCAAACGACTCATCGTAATCCGACTTGGAGCTCGAGAGCCAGTACTTTCTTTCTTACCTTCTTCTCATTACCTGGCCGACAGCACATCAGTGTTGCCTTTGGTCTTGCTGATGTCCACGGGTGACGGTGACCACTTATCATCAGGTGGCTCGTCTGCTCGTTTGGTGGCTATTAATATTAAAAAAACAATAAAGGAGACCTTACACTCTTAAGTATCTTAACATCAGCATTATGGAAACCAATATTGTTATTCTCTAACATCAAACAACAGTATTCAATCAACATGGGAATGAAACTAAAGCAATTCCATTACACAATAAGCATTTTACCATCAAAATAATAATTTATATTTTTCTGCCTTAAAATCTTATCTATCATCTCATCTTTAAAATGTATATTAAAACATTAAGTACGTTTTATTTTTTTCACTGTTACGTAAGTAAAATATTTCAAAAGAATTTGAAAAAAATTTAACTAGTCCACAGATTGACTAACCACGTTCGAATATATTTCTTACGTAACATATGATGAACTGGTGCAATCGTAAGTGAAACATAGACCGCTGACTCATTTTGATAATCTTTTTTTATGCATATTATAACCACAAAATAAAAATAACAAACGGAGCAAAAGTAACTTTGGAAGAAACGAACGCGTATTGAGAGATTTCTTCCAGCAATACACTGTAAAAAGTATTTTTCCATCTACCTACATTTATAAATTTATAACGGACAATAAAAATTACTTAAAAAATAAAAACGCATCGAATAAATAAGTTTAATATGACGTTCGAAAAATTACAATGAAAAGCTGATGGATATTTTACAAAATGTTAAAAACAAATTACCCAAAAAGCGTCCATTTTCCGAATACAGTTTTGTAATTCCATACTTATTTTAGCTCATTAAGTTAATCCTTAAAATTATTTTGGTTACTTACGGTATACAACCGTGGCTGTCACCAAAAATTTTATATGTGTCAGCAAATTGAACTTTGTCGGTTCATAGATATGGAATTAAATTAAAATTATGGTATGAAGCTCTCAACGCGATGACCTTTGCCTATCATAGGTGAGCTACTGAGTTAGGCAACTGCGAGTGAGGTCGGCAATCGGATGGGTGACCGCTAGGGGGCAAATTTTTCGAATGCGTCTGTGCTTCTAGCGCACGTTGAGCCATCGGCCCCAAATTTTCCCATGAGGTAGCATTCGTAATCGTTTTCATCAACTTTCGAGTGACATAAGCTTGCAACATCTAAGTTGTGCCCGATCTATCCGAACTGGAGCAGCACAAGCTCTAGATCTCCTATATTACAAGGAGAAGCTCATATGCAGCAAGTAAGTAGGCTTTTAAATAGTTAGAGTCAAGAATATGTTCAATCGATACATTTTAATTTCGTGATGACTTGTCAAGCTTAAAATTCGTAATAAACTAGTATGAAAGATATACAATTTATTTTTCTTTAAGGAGATCTTTATTATTCCATTATTTTATTATAAAACTAATGAAAACGTTAATATTATACGATGGTTAATTGTCTAGAATGACCAACGATTCGACAGGATAACTTTTCAACAATACCCACGATATTTCAAAATACAACTTAATTGTTCTTAACACTTAAAATTTCTGATCAACGTGTGGATCGGCCAGCACTCCAAAGGAACAAACTATGGCTCCTATTTCTCTGTTCGAGGTCGCTGGGCTCTGTAATGTCTACCTTAATCACAACGGTACTTGAGTAGAGTCCTTTGACCAACCATGAAATGTTTTAAAATGCACAATTCGCTCATGGATTGAATGAGGGCTCATAATAATCTCGATTGTAAACTCAGTAGACGTAAAGTTGACAGACTCATCTGTCATAGATGTCCGTCAAGTGTCACTGTCAACAGTATCTCCCCGCCACCGCAGTCTCGCCGTAATCAAATGGTCTCGCTGTCTGTTAATTACCTGTATGATCACAAAAAAAGAAATTGTCTTAACGCTACGTGTGTGAAATCTCGGTCAAACAAATTACCCAATGCAAAGAGTCATTCCTATAAAGAATAAATTCATGCCGCTCGCCATTCCGCGATCGTTTCGTAACATCAGCAAGGAATATTTTTTGTAAACTCTTATCTTCTCATGTAATGAAAGGTTTAATTAAATTACTAAAAAATAATTAAGAATTGATTCCTAACCTTGCCGAAACCTGCATACCTAAAACGTCTACATAATGTTCTAAGAGTGAAGTCTACCAATAACTTTTCCAGAATGGCAGATTATGGACTTTGATCGATCATTATTTTTGTGAGAGATGGCCCGAGATGGTGCAACGGGATGGAGTGCATTGATATTTGAAGTTACCGTCCAACAGATCATCGACATGATTTAACGATTGACACTGATTATGACACCAACTAACGTGTTGAAGCACCTTTTAAATTTTGATACCAGCAGTCATTCGTTCAATTTTTGACCTGTAAGATCGCTTACGATCGTCATAAGTCATGCATATGGATCTACTTTTGTTCTGAACTAAAAACTTTGTACTATTTATTTATGATAACGTTGACAGAATACGATTTACTTTCACTGCAATTCTAGAATCTCCTATATTAACTCACTGATTCCGCTCTGAGAGCGGAATAATTATAAATTTTTGTTATTCGCTCTGAATCATTAGTTTGTGATTCAAAGATTCAACGAAAATAGTCTTTACTTCATGAAATGACCACCGTTCAACGGTCGATTATTTTATGAAATTAGCAATTCCACACGCAGATATTGTATATTTTCATTATTTCAAAAACAGTTAATACAGGAATATAATATTAAGATTATAATAAATTTTACCTTAACTACAGATTCTCAGAAACCGGTTCGTGGACAAATATTTTATGCCAGTATATATTTGTCACCATTTGAATTGATTAATTAATCTTTATGTTTTGTAAAAAAACGTTTATACGACGCTGTGTTATATTAATAATAGCTTAAGGTGTTAAATGTTTTTCAATTAATTATACATTTGTTCATTTTGCAACAGAATAATACGGCTATATAAATAAATTATTCTGTTCAGACTTAAGAGATGTCCAAGGTCCGTTCTACGAAAACATATACTTTAAGGTTACAAATTGGTATCAATAGCTTTTTTAATAATACATAATGTAATATAATAATTTTGTATTCCGTTATAATTTATTTGATAATATTGACGTAAATCTTAGTTATTTATAATTTTAATAAACCATAACCAGATCAAATCCGTAAATCGAATGTATAGATGAAGCACGCTGGGAAGGAACAGTGCCGGAATAACAAAT
Organism: Agathymus mariae mariae; assembly: GCA_018251895.1. Lineage (NCBI taxonomy): Eukaryota > Metazoa > Arthropoda > Insecta > Lepidoptera > Hesperiidae > Agathymus > Agathymus mariae. The sequence goes on from DWPT01005862.1 coordinate 10,666, forward strand.
TCCGGCACAGATGAAAACTTACTTTGTGACTGTCATAATAATTGTGTTTATTTACAACATGTGCTGAGGAGTTTTTTTCGTCTTCTCGACGATGTTAAAGCGTTTTTTCGAAACGGTAGTAGAACCAACAAATGGCACGTATAAGTGTATTTGTTACTAAATGTTGTTTCTCGGCTGTTATGATGCAGATCACAATACCTTAAAAAAAAAACCGCGGATCTTCGTTATATTTGTGGTCAGCAGTACATCGCTACTGCTACAAATATTACTGACACCTTGACCATTTACCATAATGTCTAGTTCGCTGTTCATACAATAAAGTATGAACTCATTTTTATTTCAAAAGCTATATCGATATTTTCTATACATACGTCACAATGGCGAGGTATACAAAATTAAGATTACTGTCAATTAACTTATCATACCAAACCGAACGTATTACAATTGACTTTATACTTGACTATTTCCCAGTAAATGCCTACTTTTGCCCAGGTAATAGCCGGTCCACAGACGGAAATAAACGTAGTTTTACTATCTAGTTATTAGTAGATGTTTGACAATAAGACATGTTAATGATTCTATTCCACGATCATTTCAGTGTCGTGTTTCTGTTTCATTACTCCCACTATTATTTGCAGTTGTTAATTGACGTATATTATCCGCCAATATTATAGAGCACACAGAATAACGGTAATGTCGCAATATACTCTTAAATAGATGCTGGTAACGCTTTTTTTGTCGAGCGGCGTCGGCGCGCTCCCCGGTCCGTCCGGCGTCCTCCTTTGATAATTCCTACTTATTTATAAACAACAGCAGAATCAGCAAGTATTAGAATTAAAAAGTATTAGATAAAGGCTGAAATGTCTTTGATTTGAATAATCTTACTAATATTATGAATTTAAAAGTTGTATTTGTTACTCAATCACGTAAAAACAGATGGAACGATATTGTTTTAAATTTAGCACACAGAGTAGGGATATTGTGGCATTGTCGCATCCAATAAAAAAGTTTCGAATAATTTCGGATAGGGGTAGTTTAAATGGAACACATTATGACAGGTTTTCGTCATTTCATTTATGAAGTTTTTATTCCATGATTATAAAACCAGATAACAGCAAAAAAAAGTCTAAATGGTACCATGTAAATAAATACATTATATATTTTTTATAAATCATCTAATATCCGTAACCGAAATTATCCGAAACAATAGGATAATCCGAAA
>DWPT01005863.1:0-11886 GCA_018251895.1 Agathymus mariae mariae
ATGTTATGGAAAAAAAAAAAAAATACCATAAATTAATTAAAATAAATAATAATATTAATAATATATTTTTTTTTTCAATAAATTAATTTGATGTTCCAGATATTTTTTTTTATATTTCACTTTATACGAAGCGAAGCACGTACCGGGCCGCTAGTGCACCATGTACTTAAACGTTTGAAGTCGATTTCAAGACAAATTGATAGTTGGAAAATTCGTTTGTTGTTGTTGTCGTTGAAGTTCGTTTAATTTTTTTTCCATTTCAGTGTATGTAACAATTTTACGTAATAAGTGCGGTATTACAAAATCTAGCAGATCACGCACTTGATTATAAGTAACACATCTGCCATAGATAGTACTTGGTTCAGAGGGCTATTGACCCTCTCCAGTGACTGCCCGGATGTGGTGAGTTCCTCGAGGCCCGAATTTTCCACGCATGGGCCGTGTTCTCTTTAGAAATTGAAAATCTTTTTTCTAAAAATTACTTAAAAACGCACTGTTAATGTTACATAAAGACTGTTCACTGACTCCTCCATGTATCCAGACTAGAGTTGTGTTGAGTGTACTATAGGCCCAGTCAGTTACGAAAAAAGGCCCCTTACTGTAAGCTACTATATGTTAAGCATAACCCTATTGTGATCACCTATTGAATTGGGGGCTGCGCCCGATAGTGCTTGGTTTTATGAAAACTTATTATACAGACTATTGAGATGTAACAGCTAAGTTACTTCCAAAAAAAAACTTCTTCCGGAACTTGTGTACCGGTAAGCTATCATAAACATCCGCATAGTGAGTCACAGAGATACCGAGCGCACTCAATATGCATAATATTGCATATGCAGATATGTACTGCAGCGGCAGTCGCAATAAATACACGACACACACGGCGCTGCGCTTTGTTTATCTCGAGACGATAGTGCGTGTCTTCGTACTTCACGTGTGTGGTACCAGTGATGAGCTTCAGGCGATGGAACTTTAAACGGTTATTTTTTATACTTATTATAAGTTAATGCTTGAATATAAATCTAAAGTAATAAAAATATTGAAAATAAAAATAAAGTAATATAATAATAAAGAGGGTAAAGTTACTCTTAGTAAAAGCTTATTTACTTTTGACTGAAACTGATATTATAATCGAAAGAGAACACCGACGCGAGCTGTTCAGGCAGGTATCTCAATGTTTTTTTTTAATTTAGAGGCTGATTTACTCATGCATAATATGAAAATTATTTAGTTCACATTCATGATCATCATTACAATTCTTCCGTCGCATTACTCGGTTTGGGTCGACTCTCACAATTGTAGGATTTACGGCCTTGGTCTGCCGTACTACTGGCCAATTTCGAGATAGTAGCTCTTATATAATTTTGAGAACTTCATGAAGAACTTTTATTATATGCAGATTTCCTCTCGATACAACGATACCTGATAGTTCACATTACAACTTAAAAATTTATACCGCGGTTTATATAGATTGGAATAATAATTGACCATGTATGTAAAAATACAATTATCGCTTTTAATTTTTTAACTTACACTCGCTTTCATGATTAGAATGATTCTGTTCGGTATATGGGTAATTTTTTTTATTCACTGACTCAAATATATAGACATAAAATGTATGTTGAATGCTTTAAATGAATGATTTTCCGAAATATTATATTTGTTTATATTACATATATCTAATGAGAATGAAATCTTACGATTGCACTTCTCAAAATTAACAAGAACTATCACTTTAAACCTGTTTTAAAATAATCTTTCAGGCTGATTGAATATTCAATTTGAGCATACAAGCAAGTTGAAATAATCGACCGCGTTGCGCTTTTCACGCAGACCACATATCTCTATTCCATACGGTTGCATGATATAGATGCTGACAGAGGTATCATAATCTTTTGAAAGTTATTGTCGTGTGAAAAGATAGAAATTCAGAGGCAAGAAACCAGTGAACAATCTCTTTACTATTTCTGAAGCATGTCGCACGATTGCGAACTAAATACATTCTTTTGTTTATAATATAACTTGCTGACCATTGACAGTTCATTGCCACTCAGTTTTATAAACATTTTAGGTAACAAAATATTTGAAAACAAGTAAATAAACAAGTGGTAATTTAGAAAAACAAAATCCATTGTGTATTTTTGTGATTAATTATGACGTAGTGTCGTTATAGTTTGTGTATTTGACATTTTGCTAAACTAACATCTTTTCGATTGAATGGATGTTTGACATTATACACTTCACCTTTGGTCCGTGACTTCATTGAATTAAAAATAATACCAAAAAGAAGAGTTGCACGTTAAAACAAATTAGTGTAAGACGTCCGTGTACCCAGGAGTAAACCTGAATAGGATTTGTTACAGTTAACTACTTAATGTTATGCGTTTAAACACATTGATGGTATACGAATAGTCCAGTGGTATGTTATTCTGGTCGTTCATGGTCTGTTGTCGGCCGGCGATATTTAATCTATATTAATATTTTAGCAAATAACACACTTAAAGTCGCGCGACATCTAAATTCAGACGATGTGATTCTTTAAATACATCAGTATATTAACTATTATGTTAAAATATATATCGAATAATATTATGTGTATTAAAAGTATACTGGTAGTTTTTCCAGAAAGAGTAACATTTACAGTTTTAACACTTAAATAGGACTTTCTCGACAACTGTACCAGTTCATCAGCGCTGGAACCGCAACGCATTTAGAATTAGCCAGTTATGTGCGAACCCCAAGATCATGTATGGGTTTCGTCGAGATGCAGCTTGGTGATACCAAGCTGGCGACCTTCTGTCGCCATTGCTTTGTTCGTCGGTCAAGAGGGTGCCCCAGAGGAAGGTCGGCTTGGAATCAAGCTTGCCACGGCTTACACCCCGGACCATTTAACTATTCTCCATAAAACAATCAGGAACGAAGATCACAAATCCAATACATTCTCCAAAGGCCATTAAAATAGCAGAATGGTAATGCGAATTAATTACCGACCAGTGAGTTCCACTCATTATTAGAATTTCATAGCCACGAGAGAGCGAAGTTCATTAATAAAACTTAATTAAGTCCACATTAAGAACGTCAGAGCGGATTTACTGAGCGTCACTTAAACGAATTAATGGGATCGGGCGAGATTAAAGGGAACACCTTTCGGGTGTAAATACGGGACTATATTGTGCGCGGTGCTGTCTCATCGGCAGAAAGCAAACTATAAGATAGACTGAGCGATAATCCACAAGCACCGAAACTAACATCGTTGTAATAAAATTTTAAAATGCGAACAACTTAATTGATATGGGCTTTAGATTACTAATTTTATTATAATGAGAATCACCGCAGAGTTTTGTTAGAATTCGTTGTAAAATAAATGGTGATGGATGACACCCTGTTAAAATTACATTGTGTAATATGTAGAGACAGTAAGCGTATAATTAAGTAATACAATACATATAGGTAGATAAATGTACATAGAAAATATATGATTATATGTCTTTTCATTTATATACAGATAAATAAGGTAAAGGTAAGCTGAAATGCGTCACTGTTTCCGTGAATGACTTTAGTTTTAACTCGCTTACAGTCAGACAGGTACCGTTTGCCACGTGCGTAGTTACAACATGCGATTTCGTTAATTGGTTTCAATTGTGCTTTGTCAAACATTATTCTAATCACAGATTGATTGCCTTCGAAAATGTGTTTCAGTACGCAATAGGTGAGGAGCCATTGCCGCGTAACCTTTTAATAAACGCTTGCAACAATTGATTGATCGTGAACTTACTGTACTCCTATTGTTGATGCTCTTTGATATGTGTTAAGAGTTAAAGATTGTTAAAAAATGTATGTTCACATTCGTTAGCTAAGTTTTAGGTTTTTTATGCCTTAAGTTATTTATTGAATGTGAAGTAATTTACAGTCATCGTAGCTCTTGGACATTAAGACCGCTAAGGACCACTACCAACCGATGCTTTGCCGACCGAGAAAAAGCGAAAGCAGGTTCAATAATAACTAAGTTGCCTAGTCTGGAAAATGTTTCCTTCTGAATACGTACATAATTTCTACTCAGTATCACCCACAACTAGTACTTCAAGACAATTGCTACCCCGTATGTTTCCAAATTCAGGTAACTTTGTTCTCTTTAGTCTGAACGGCTTGACCGCCTGTTTTTGTGAGATTAAGCCTCTAAAGCTAATGGAGTTTTCTGTTTTAAAATCTGCTTAATTAGTAATCTATTTTTCACAAACATCTCACTGTTCTTATTACGTATATTTATATTTGTTTTATTGCTGATGGTAGCTTTAAATGGTTCACTATCACCAGCATTATAGTATCATTCATCACTAGTAGTGAGTTTTAGAAGTATTTTGTTGATTAATATACAATATATGTACGCATGTACGTGCCGAAGCAGTTGTATAATATTGTGAAGAAATAGAGTGAGATGAATTTTATATAGTAAGTAAGTAATTCAAATGTCAATGTCAAAAACGACATGCATATGTGTATTTACAGAATTCCTTTATGATTAAATTACTTTGAATTTGATTTTTGAATTTACTTCACCACAATTCCGTTGTAATTATAATTAATCAAAATGTTTCTCACTGTCGATATTATCCCTATATACCGTATATACACATATTAATATTAATTACAAGGGGCCGAATGCGTACATTTAATAAATGTATTTTTAATTGGAATCGGGGAAATTATAGATATTAAATTTCGGATCAGGATATATACGGATATATACGGATATATGAATACTCGTAACATTTTACCTGTTTCGGTAAATTATTTCAAATTATCCGATTGTTTCGTATAATTTCAGTTACGGATATCAGGATTTAGGACATAGAAAAAAATGAATTTACAAGGTAACACTGGCTATATTTCTAGATATTAAAAATCGCCTTAAAAATTAAATACTAAAAACTATCTAAAAATGATAGCGACGCAGCTACTGTATCCGACAGTTTCGGTTACAGTTCCAGAGCTTCATAGCATTACCCTGGTTTTAATGTGGGTAAGTTTTTTTTATCGATGCAGAGCGATGTGACGTGTCATCGTACGATGTGCTCGCGGATTGTTTTCATTTCTCTTTCTGTCTATTACGTCATCAAATAGACACAATTCGCTGGGTCAATTTGATAGTTGGTACTTTTACAAGTTATACGTTAACCTCTTCTGTTTCTAAATAGTGTTTTGAGAAGTTTTTCAATTTATTGCAATAAATGAATGTGTTTTTAATAGGATTTTCCTAAAACTCGATATTTATATGGGCTAACTTGGCATTTATAAAAGGTCTGGCGATTAATGATAATTTAGTCTTTTGGATGTTTGAGCTGATCACTATTGTAAATGCACCATCTGATTGTAAGTGGTCACTGCTATACGGAGGCATTTGTGTCACTAAAGACAAAACCGATGCTTTGACGTCCAAAATGGAAGCGGAGGACCCGCTTATTTTCCAATGAGGACAATGTGTATTTGCCAATGTAAGGATTTTGGCGCATTTGCTTCAGTGGAGATGGATTTTGTTGACAAATATTGGCTGTGTTTGGTATTAACGTAAAATATTATGTCTTAACTAGGTTTTATTAAAATGCTTCCCAGTCATAATGAAGAGGATAATTTCCTTTTACTCTGCTGCCAAAAGCGTGTTTCGTTTATTTTTTTGATTAATAAGGAAAATAAGCCTTCTGTCACATCAAAGAGCTTAAAAATATATCAAAAATAAACAGAACTGTGTTTGATTTATACTCTCCTGTCACTCGTTTAAAAATGTCCAAACATGTTTTATATTTAGTTCGAAACGGGGAATGGAATGCACGGATCCGTTTGTCATAGCAACGTTTATGCAGACCGTACATTAATTAGCTCTGAGGGTCAGTACGTGGATCACTTACGATCGACATAAGGAGCTAAGTAATGCGAGTTTCGCTATAGTCTACACTAGCATTATGACGAGATAGCTACATTTGTGAGTGTGTGTGTACTTGTATAGTCTTGTATGTATGTATGTGCTTGTATGGACTGCTTTCGCTATTATTGGATCGTATGAAAGGTACGAAAAGGCTTTCTATCTAACCTGTGACAATCGTTACAGATATTCGTATATATGGTGTAGTGTTTGCGCCACTTAACAACCTCCAAGTAACTTATACAACACTCCTAAACGGTCCAAAAATCACACGTATTGAAATACTCTTTAAGCCAAATTTGCGAAGTCATAGACTTTGACGGGTGTATTAATATTATTATCTATTACAAAGGCGAATAGTATGGCTCCTATAGTATTTGATGGCTGATATAAATATATGGCTGACATAAATCCTATTTCGTGTGAGACTGGCATGTGGCGTACACATTCCTACCCTCATACTTAGATTCAATGTGTCGTGTGGGCATGAATATGTACATCTAAAATATCACCAATAGAAATTCCGGGAACGAAAAAATATTCGTTCAATAAATGTCTATTACGGCCGGAAAATAGGCATCCTTTCTTTAGCAGGTAATCGTAGAGTCACTACCAACTAGGCTTCAGAGTAGAATAATGTGTGTTAATATGGGATTTTATATAATGTATACTTGATATACATATCAAGTATAGTTGTTTGTATCGCCTGCCACAACTTGTCATCATCACCAGGGTTGAGTGGTAGAAAATGTTTAAGGCCTTAAGTCCGCCGTAAGTTGAACAAACAAAATAAATTACCAATGGAATGATTGCAACAGAAAAAATATAATGTTTATCAATACAAAGTAATATAATCATATTTTTCTACAATACCGTGCGTAATATTTGATTTTTTATTTATCATTGGAAATAAAATTCAAAATACATATACGCATAACTGTAACTACAGTTAAGCGTGTCAATATACGCCGTTATTAGACGCGCGCTAGAAATATTGACTTGCAATATCTCGACATTATGCCCGTGTCCGTATCTTGATCACTGACAGGTTGATCAGCATGGACAATATATTAATCTTATCGCTGACCGCTGACCAGGCCCTTTGAAAAACGTGCTCAAAGGGAAAAATCCATTAAAAAGGAATCCGCTTACGGGCCCAGATCTTCGTACAATACCGTAATCAATTCTGGAGTACCCTTCAAATATTTGGGGTCGATTACGGCATCTGTTACTTCGCTTCCTACCACGATACAGAGCGGAAGGCTGTACGAAACACGACCTTAACACATTGTGATGGAGTTGGTTATGCTGGCTAAAATAATATTTTATGAGTTTCTACTTACCACATGCTACAAGTCTAAAGGTTATTAATATACAATCGGACCCTTTGGCGCACATTTGAGCAGATTTTAATGCTTCTAACACTTCAGTGGAGTTATATCGCAACTACTGTGTAGGAATGTCCCTTCGAAATAATACAACTTTAATAGGTATTGGAGTATGGAAAGGGTGATTTAAAAAGGATTAAAATTTCTTATAATTACATTGAATTGTTACAATAAAGTACCTACTCTTTTATAGGCATATCTTAATTTACTCTTCTATAAGCATATTTTAGGTTCATTGGAAAAAAAACTAATTAAAATAGATTAAATAGTTCACTTTAAAACGGAGCATACAAATGAAAGGCTATTTCAATAACTTATATTGTGGTAGAGATTGAGTCTTGTCTAGGAGTATTGTTCTTTTCTCTTTCTTCTTTTACAATTAACGTCTTATTAGTACTTAATAGAGCAGATCAACGACGTATATAAATGCTTGCGCTGGGAATTGAGGTCCAGAGGGCCCTGACTGCAGATAAGGCACACACTGCTCTTTGCGTCAATGCAGCCGACGCGCGGCGCTTAAGTTTAAACACATATTTTTTTTTCATATTTGCTCTAGTATTATATCCCAATACTTTGGCTTTGCTTACACTAAATATAACCTTCCGTATCCATGTAGTTTTCTGCGCACTATGTTGTTTAAATTATTGTTTATGATATAATAATAATATATGAGTAAATCCAAATATATTAAAGTCTGGGAAACTCAATACTATCGAATTAATTATTCTACGGAACCAGTTCTTTCCGTCCCCTACTTTACAAACCTTTTTAATCGTATAAAGTTCTTAGTGTAATATTTTTATATGATTACAGTTTTGGCAGCCACAGTGGCACAGATAATACCAGCGAATACGATGGATGCATGGGGGAGAATGCAATTACGATTATCGCAAAAGCCTCTTTTGGGTCTTATTATAAAGGGGACAACTTCACGACAGGAAGGCTTCGTTTCGATTGTTCCGTTGGAACAGTCCATATCTGGGAATGAAAGGTATCCTCGGTAGGTAGGTAGGGTAAGTTATAGGTCATCAATAATATTAATTTCAAGTAGAGAGCCAAAATTCATCCAAAACTGTTTAAGCTTCTGTATGTATAACAAAATCTATCCACAAAAAATAAAAAGATATTCGATGTATAAAATCAGCTCGATACACATTTATCATTATAGATCATCGTAAGTATCGGGTTTTGACTTAACTAGTAAACTTACAGGTATTAGAGATTGGTCTCAACGTATTAAGCGGCTCAGTGCAGGCCTTGTCGCGTAATTGAAGAGACTTTGAATGTATTCATATTGTATTGTTCCATTTCGGATTGGATCAGTAGTTGGTGCCCAATCCACGTCGAAAGTTGTTAGGTCGACCGGAGGATTTCGACACGGCCTTTATTTTAGATTACATTGCTAGCTAACTATAATAACTTGACCAACGGCTTAATCTGCCCTGGAAATCAAATAAGAGCTTAAGAAATTTTTCTATCAATCGTCACTCAAACTACCGATCTCATTCCATGCTCGATCGGTCGACCGCATATCACTGAAAGAAACCGTTATAATTTGACTCAAATCCCACTCCATTAAAAGAAAATATTTCAGTTATGATGTTGTTAACTAAACACAATATAGTGAAGATTTGCGTAGTTTTATTCAAAAACGGCCTTAGATTTGCAATCGAAGTTACAATTCTGAAGAATGATTACATCTTAGATTACATGGACCGGACGCAATGAGTCTTTTATAGCGAAATCCGAAGCGTAGAAATTATCATTAAAGGAATTTGCCCCTCATTTCCTGAGCAGAGCAGAAACGTTCAATATGCATTGATATCTCGTCTCTATAACGTAAAAAAATGACCCTTTCCTCGCTAACCCTAGTCTCGAGTCCCGAACCTTCCCGAGTTGGAATGGGTCATTAACGGCTTTCGTTAATCTTGCACGTAAAGAGACCTTACCCTTGCCTTTCAAATGAAATAATAAAATCTCCTCTTGCATGAAATTCAGTCGTAAATTTGTTCAAAATCTTTGCTAATAGGTACGTAAAATAAAATGTATTATTATAAAAGTATAAATTATTTTATTTTACTATCGGGGTAATTAGAAATCTATTACTTTAATGGCTTTAAATCGGAACATAAAAGGTTAGGTTAGATTATTTTCAAAAAGCCTCATTAAAAATTTACAAAATAATTCTCCTGAAAGATCAATTCATGAATTGCTTGTTAGTTGAATACTAGCAAGCCGCCCTCACTCGCTTCAGGAAAACTACGCCTTACGATTAGAAATAGCACCTGCATTGTTTAAGGATTGGGTTTTTCTTCATCTGTGAATTAGCAATATATTAATTTATAATAATTTATTAATTACGGATAGATTGAAATAAAACGAACTTTAAATATTAAGTGATGCTTACTACAATACATTAGTGAAATCCATAACGAAATCGGTTAAGCCGTTTCTAAGATTAGCGCGTACAAACGCACAGAAAAACAGACAATAATTCTAACAACTATTGTTTTGGGTTCTATTGCGTCAATAAAGGCCTGTAATAATTTTGTTTTTCATATATCGTTCATCTACAGAAGGTTATCAGTAATTTTATTAACATGTATAAATTAAAGCAAAACTCACTTTTCTTTAATGAAAATAATAGACAAAGTAATCTTTTTATAATTTTATGTGTGGGATTTACATCTAGACCACCCCAAGATGAGACTTTGGATTTAAATCACTAGACTACGGGTGTTTCAGTAGTACATTCATAACAGATCCTGGGGAGGCAGAAGGAGTAATCCTATTAATTTCATCTTTCATAAACCGTACAGGTATATTTAGATAAATTCACATTTTGATATGAAAAATGATACGTCTGCTTACTAGTATACCTTTTTAATCAGTTAAATGAAAATATAAAATATGTAAGTAGAAAGTTTCAATTCAAAATATACATCTCAATCAAGAGCCCCACGTATTCCGTACACTTTAACATAAAGCCTAGTCGCTCGGAGCGATAAATCGGTGTACCCTATAATTATTTGTCGGCGTTCATTAATAATGCATAACTCGATCAAATGTGGCCTGCGAATCAAAAGGACCTTGTACACACAACGTTGAAGTACAGCAGAGTCGTTTGTTTGATGTCGGTTTGGATTTTCAATTATCGGTTGATGAGGTTAGGAAGACGGTATCAAATTTCTATAAATTCCATAGATTTAAAGACGTAAAAGATATATAAATAGCCTCATATCAGAATAAAAATCCAGAGGAAGTTTTATACGTCCGTAAACAAATTGCGAAAAACTAGGTTTTTAGATGGATAACTTTAAAAAATCAAATGATGATACTCTGTCAGTATAATTCACACCGGGGCATGTAAACGTTTCCTAATTTAATCGAACATGAAGCGTGTTATTGTGTAAATTAAAATCCACCTTCGCACGCATAATCGACTGAATAAATACGGTACAAGCTGTTCCCAACCGCGTGTTCTCGATGGCGGGCGCAAAATCCCGTGCGAGTACATACTTATTATAGAAAAAATACAAGCATTCATTTTTGAAATCGATCCCCAGTAAAAGTGAGATTTTACCACAATTAATATTACCAGCGTCTTGGAGTGGATATCAATTGCTTAAAAAAATAATTATCTGTATTCTATAAATTAGATTGAAACGTACGCTTATAGGGACTCATAACGCCGCATAGGTGCGTTTCCCAGCGGTATATAACTAAAAAATGCGACGAACAGGCCTTGCGTGAGATGGAGTTTCGAATTGTAATTACATCCACTAATATTTCCTGGTAAATATTCTGTTTCTGTTGTTAATTTCTGTTGAATGAATTCTGTTGTAAGAGCCAAAACTCTTTAGTGTTATCCAAATTTTGGAATCAATGGATTTTAAGGTAAAACTAAGATTTTATGTAATTTTTTTATTATCCTTGTAACTAAAGGGTGGAAATTGGTTGCATTCCTCATTGACGGCCCCACAGCACAGTTGGTAGTGACCCTGCTTACCGAGCGAGGGGGTCCCGGGTTCGATTCCCCGCCGGGGCAGATATTTATGTGACAGATAATTGTTTGTTCGACATGGGTGTTTATGATGTCATATTCGTGTATGTCCATGCCACCTGCAAGACCGGTTATTTATTTATTTATTGAGTCCTAGCCAACCCAGTCAGTCCTTCCTATTCGAGATTGCTAGGTGCTCTATCGCAGTTTTATCTCGATGGTACACGTTCTAAGGTTTTTTTTTACATAAAATTAATTAATGCTTGACAACAATCCCACCTTTTTTGTGGTAATAGCTGACAAACGAGCAGACGAGCCACCTGATGATAAGTGGCCACCGTCGTCCATGGACATCAGCAAGACCAAATGTATCACTGATGCGTTGTCTGCCAGGAAATGAGAAGGTAAAAAAGAAAGAAAGTACTGGCTCTCGAGCCCCAGCCGGAACACGACGAGTCGTTTGGCGGCTGACTCAAGCAGGAGGGTGGTAAACACGGAAAGATAATAATATTAACGACTTAATAATAATATTGATAATATAATATTTACGCAAAGCCCTACCACCAAGCAGGCTGGCT
>DWPT01005864.1:0-11885 GCA_018251895.1 Agathymus mariae mariae
ATGGCATTTGTCCGTAAAATTATTCAAGGGCCACGAAATAATATAAATGCAGCCGCATCGATGCCTCCCTCTTTGCAAAATAGCTCAAATTAACTCGTTTGAAAGGGAGTACAAGTTGCTCAAAAACAGTAGACAATTATCTAATCAAAATAGATTGACCAATCTGAACCCGTTCTTCAACACTGATGACGCTTTAATCAGAGTAGGTGGTAGACTCGTCAATTCATTCTATGACTGCGACACAAAGCGTCCCATACTTCTTGACTCACGTCACCACCTTGCTACTCTAATGTTTAGGCACTATCATAGAATACTGATACACATAGGACCACAAACCTTACTTTCTACATTGTGTCACAAATTTTGGGTATTAAATGATAGAAACCTAGCCAGAAAGACTGTGCAATTGTGCGATAAATGTTGCCGTTTTTCAGGAAAAACACGCCAACCCATAATGGGCAACCTGCCTGAGCATCGTCTTCACGCTGACTATCCTTTTTAAAACACTGCCGTAGACTACGCAGGATCTACGCAGTCTTGATACTGAACCGAAGGGGTAGGGGGAGCACGTTAATTAAATCCTACCTATGCATATTTGTGTGTCTAGCAATAACGGCAGTACATATGGAACTTGTTACCGACTTAAGTAGCACAACCTTTCTTGCTGCCTTAAGCAGGTTCGTTGCGCGCAAAGGTAAGCCTGTAAACATTTATTCGGATAACGGAACCTGTTTTAAGGGCGCGTGCAATGAGTTGTCTAAATTTTTAAAATCAAACTCAACTTTTATCAGCTCTGAAGCGTCAAGTCTTACAATAAATTTTAAATTTTCACCGGCTTATAGCCACCATTTTAATGGTCTTGCTGAGAGTTCCGTAAAATCTGTTAAGCATCAATTGAAAAGAGTTCTCTCGTTAACCAACTTAACATACGAGGAAATGACAACGGTTCTTACACAAATCTCTCCCTCTGTCTCACTTTCTAATCGGACGAACATTAACAGTGCTGCCTTCTCCTCAGATCGCTGACCCCGCGAACATAACTACTACATGCGAACTCAGCAGCTTAAATCTCACTTCTGGGTTCGATATTAGAAAGAATAGATTTTAGAGTTGCAGCAACGTCACAATTAGAAAACGTCTAGAGGGCAACTGCAACTCGGAGAAATGGTAGTGGTTAAAGATGACTGGCTGCCTCCCAATATCTGGCTACTGGGAGGCGTGACGCGCCTGTATCCCGGCTCTGACAACGTGACCCGCATGGCCGACGTGCTCACCGGTTCGGGGACCCTGTGTCGAGCCTTCAATCGACTATGCCCTCTTCGAGTGATGGCCTACACCGTCGTTCCTGGGGCCACTGTCGGTGCGCGCCATACTCACAAATGCCCACAGCGTCGATCTCAACCAAATTCATCGGGGCATTCGTCGTAGCCACCCGCGCGTAATTTTCGATGATCATCTCACAAGCGCGCCTGTACGGTGAGTTTTTAAAAGATCTGCAGAGATGGTTTCTTTGCTTTCATGGATAAAGCAACTTATCGAAAGCATATTTTCACTGACGAAATTCGAATGAGTTAAGGAGAACGTTACTCATGAAAATGAATTATTATACTTAATGGTTGAGCGAATTACAATAAAACCTGTCTGTTTGTTAAAAATACATCAATAGGCGATCCTGTAAGTAACATTGTCACTGTTAAGTTATGACATACCTTTAATGAGATGCGCGGCCAGCACGAGCGCGGCGGTGAGCGCGTGCAGCCGCCACGAGCACGCGCACATCGTGCGACGCGCCGCGCCGCGCCCCTGTGGACAACACGCGCGCGTTACTCACGTGACGACAGAAGACAGCAAACCATCGACACAACCCATAACAGTTGGAGTTTACTCTATTATTATTATTTGTATCCTATTAGATAAACATAAAATTCAGAACCGTAAAAAGTATTGTGAAGTAAAGACATGTAACATTATTAAATAGTTGTTCGTGTTTGTTATCACCTAAAACCACTTCCATTATATTTATTGGTACTGATTTTTGAGATACCGCGCGATACAATGCCATTATACTAACATCACTGGTTATCAGTTTATGATGTTACAATAGAGACGATAACATTTTTACGCAGATAATATGACAATACTACGTAAATATCACAAAAACAGCATCCCTTGTTTCTTTAAGCGGGCCTTTCATTATGACCTCATGCCACTTAGATGCTACATCCTCGTGGAAAGGCTCTCCTAGGGAACGGTCAGACTTTAGTGTATCTTCCAGAAGAATTAATATATTGCTCTTTCAATTGTGCGTCATCTGTCTTATGAGCAAATATATATGTCAAGAACACTGACATATCTATTCCAAATTAAGTCTTTTTAGAAATAACGTTAGAAGTGTTAAGTTAGACGTGAAAATTATTTGAGTGTTGCTTCGCTCGGCCGAACTCTTTATCGCTTCCAGTCACGATACTGGGTGACGATCACTTCCTGCCGTCGACCTCGGACGCCGCCTAGTATATAATAAACATGCTAAATAATTTTCTGAGACAATTTATTGCGTTCAACATCCATCATAACTTCTTTAGATTTTTATCGCATTGGGCAATTCCTACAATCGCATTGGCCTGAGTTAAAATATTTTGTAGATATTTTTACTCGAGTTCGAGCTAAAGAAAGTTGAAGATACATATCATACAGCTCTTTCTAGTTCCAATTAATCTAAGCGATGATAAAAAATGGAAACAATTAGCGGGCGCGGCATCTGATGTATCGTGGTCATTGCCGCCCAGGAAATAAGTAGTAACCCTGATTTTTACTTAAAGGAATTTAAAATTTACACGCTGTTACTGCACGTCATTTGAAATGTCAGGTCCCACTAGTAGGATATTTTTACTAGCGACGAGAGCTATTTTTTGGAACGGTAGCGTAATGATAGATGGAAATTTCTTAGCGGTTGATGCGCAAACTTGTGGCTGCACAGAATGTTTGACAGAATGCCTCGAACAGAGTAAGTTTCAATGTATAGTGTAGTCCACTGCATACTGTGGGCGTCAAGTAAATCTGCGAGCTATTATGTTGCTTCTATTACAATATGTTACAAATTGCTAAAATAAGGCTCTGGAAAATTTATACCATAGGTTGTCATTAACTACAATAAGTACATTATTAAAATTTTGTATTTTATACTAAACAACAATAAGGCGGCTAAGCGAATCAAGGACATACGACATAAAAAAATCACAGATTTCGTGCCTCACACGACTATCGAGTACATTGGAAATTAATCCACGGAATTCGAAAAAATATTGTCGCTGAACGACGAGAAAGTGTCGTTGTGAAATTTTTTTTTTTTTACATAGAATAAGTTAATGCTTAACAACAATCCCACCCGATGGTAAGTGGTAATGAAGTCTAAGATACTGAACACATTAACTCATAAGAGCCATTCACTCTCCTCTTGAAAACTCCCACGTTGAAAGAAGGCGGGAACACCGACGCGGGCAAGTTCTACCAGTCCTTTGCGCTGAGCACAATGAATGACGACGCAAGACGCGCTGTCCGTATAGGTGGTACGTTCACAACGTAAGGGTGGATATCCGCCGTACGTCGAGTTGTTCGGTGGAGAAACGGCGAATTATTTCACACAATTCCTACGCACACTCTCCAAAATGTAACCTATAAAAGACCGAGAGACTGACAACTCTACGCCTGTGCTCAAGGCTTTGCAGATTAGTTCCGATCAGATCTGGGTTACCAATGAGCCTCTTTGTACGCCTCTCCATCGAGTCCAATGCTGATAGATGACATTTGGCGGCACCAGCCCAAATGTGACAACAGTACTCCAGACACGGTCGAACTTGAGCTTTGTACAGGGTTAAAAGGGGATTCGGTGTGAAGTACTGCCAAACCTCTGCATACCCATAGACACCAGGTTTAATCAGACCATTAATATGCAGCAGGAATAGATTGGCAGACAGAACTGACAGCCAGCGATTGTGATGAACACCCATCGAAGTCAATTCGGACAGATCGTTCGCTCAGAAAGTCCTTCACCCAACTGATAAGGCCAGAGGAAATACCATACGCTAAAAGCTTGCTTAATAGGCTAGCATGAAAGAATCTTTCGAATGGCTCCGAGATATCGAAGGAGATGGCGAGCGCCTCCCCGTTTTTCTCGAAGGCTTCAACCCATAAGTATGTGGCATACACTAGAAGGTCTTCTGTAGACCGGTTTCGGCGAAATCCATACTACGTATGGAGGTAATTGCTTTTTTGAGCACGGGTTGCACGTTGGCAAGATTCCAGGATTTGGGTACTATCCCAGTCTTAAGAGAGAGGCGGAACAGTCGTGTCAGTACAGGAGACAACTCGGGTGTACATGCTTTAAGTACAACTGCTGAAATTCTGTCAGGACCATTGGCCTTTTTCACGTCTAGACATTGCAAGGTTTTGAGAACCTCCTTGTTTGTTATTTGTATCTCGGGCTTAGAGATGCCGCAGTGAGGTATTTGTGGTGGTATGTTGTTGTTAGCATCTAGATGCGAATTGTCGGCAAACAGAGAACCAGGAAGCCATTTGGTTTTACTAAAGGAGGCAGTTTGGGGACAGAAGTTAGTCTCAACCGCTTTGGCAAGAGACCAAAAAGCTCTACTGCCAGATGGTTGGTCGAAAAGTTTAGCACGGATATGTTGGATGCGGTTGAGATTCACCTTCTGTAATGCTTTTTTGTAGGACTTGAGATTAAATACTTTCCTGTTCGAACTGATATCTGGAGCTTTGCGGTTTCCAGCATCAACTCAAGATAAATACGCCGAATGTCAGCTCAATCTCAATTAGCATTCGGCGTTAAACCAAGGGCGAGCTTTGCCACCGGCGAGGACGTCCGAAAAAGGGATGAAGTTAGCCATCGCTTGACGTACCACATCGATTATTACATCCGCGCAGCTTGACGGATCTTCAGAAGAAAAGTAAACCCCACGCCAAGGATAGGATGCAAAGAAATGCCGCATCTCATCCCAATCTGCTGACCTTTGGTGCCATACCCGCCATACCGGAGCTGCTGCTCGTTTTGCACTACCCAGGGGACACGTGTAGGGAATTTAGTGATCAAGTGACCTCCTACGGATGCTAAAAGTTCATCCCATTCCGACTTTTTTCAAAAAGATTAGGCTTCAGGACTAACTCTTAACCCAATCACCTTTGTTTTGGATTCAAATCGTAGCTGACTAAATTGCTTTTTGATATAATTCTTTGTTTCCAAAACATCGAGCGCCAAAATCAAAAATTCGTAAAAAAATTATATTTTATATCACTATTTCGGTCACATCTATTTTCTTTTTTAAGTTGCGCGAATAATTATTTTTGCACCTTACAGCTCTCGTGAATACGCGTCTTTTAAGCTTTTTTTGACTATAATATCTTCTCAACTCTTCAAGATACATGGGGATCGCTCTTTTCGTAAAATCGGGGCCTATATATTATATATATATATACCTGGAGCGAACGAAAAGACATTTCCAATATCATAACGTAATTTCGTCACTCAGAAATATCGCGATGGCAAAGCCTTAGTACGGGCTAAGGAGAGAGACGACTCATTTGATAATTTGTAAAGCAGGATTGCGTGTTAGTTCGAAGGCAATAAATAAAATCGTTGCCATTAACGGCAATAAGTGACTTTCTATTTCTATCCATGACATCGCGAACCAGTCAACACGTGACTCTCACTTTGAAGTAAACCAAAAATACTTGACCAGCGTCGGGTATGATTTTAATTTATGTCGGTATCGATCTCTATCCATATTTGGACCCAGTATTCGTTTCTTGTCCGTGATGTGGTACCTGACTATGAAAAACGATGAAAGTTTTATAAGCTTAAGTGTTATCTGTCAAACCTCTCTCATCGCCGCGTCGCTGCATCCCGTCTTGAGAAATATTTATGTATGATGTTGCAAGATAAGTATAGATCTCGTTACCTACGTTATAATCATCTGCTCACTCCACAGGCGATCTGATCGATGATATGGTGATGATGATGTGATATGGTCCATACATCGCACTTGTTAAATGTTAGAACACCATCGCACTAAGATCTTGCAAACCACCGAGGCAAAACTTTGTATTAAATGTGAACAGGGGCAGCGGCTTCCAAAAACAGTTGAATGTCAACACGCCGCGACACAGACTGCATAGAACTACAGAATAATCGCCTTGAGGCAGGCCTATTCGAGTGGTCTGTTTGTTTTCCATCTAAAGTTTGAACACACGTGTGTGTGTGTGTGTGTACACACGCTAGTCACTATTTCAAGCGTGGGCTGTAATCAGTCGCTCATTACCAGCGGATATTGACGGCCTTCTAGTGCCTACCCTAATGCCCAACCCTTCGCTTCCGGTCAGAGTGAATGTCTTTATTTTCAAAGGGATGACGAAGTATTTTTTTGAGGTTAGGATATAGTTTATTCCTTGTATTTTTCGCTTCAATATTTTATAAAAGAGAGTTTATAGCAATACTCAGATCCATGGGTCAATTATTACTCATATTATTATTATTTATAAGAAATATATTTTTTTCTGTTGTGATCAGCGCTCGGTAGCTTAGAAAGACAGTAAAATAAATCGTGTGGTAGTTAGGTAATTTTATACCATCCCCGTAAAGTACACGGATCTGTTGCAGAATTAAATATGTTTGTGTACTTTTAAAGTCGATTACCGATAATGGTCGAAAGGTTAAAAAAAATCAACAACCGTTATGAAATGAATGAATATATCGATGATAAGGGTACTTGTAAACACCAAATATTAAAATCTATTAATTATTTTTAGAAGTTTCGTTAGGTGTAGGTCGATTCCACGATCTCAACTTTATTTGTTGATTTTAGCTCGGATATGATCGCGAGTGGCTAATATTATCCTGTTTTGCGTGTGATCGTGCGATGACAGTAACCTTGAGGGCACGTCAGGATACAGTCCACGTAGTTACAAATAATATTAGCCGGTAGTATGTACTTATGGTGATCACGTTTTAGATTTAGTTCGAACTTGCATTCGTTTTGAACTCATAAACATTATCTTCTCCATTCCGATCGCTGCACTGTGAGTAGACTCCCAACAGGTTAGTACAATTCCACACCTCTTCACGTGCCTTGTTAAACGTGGGACACTTGCTTACTGTACTGCGACTGACACCGCATCATGTATGTCTCAGTTCATGGGAGAGGAAAACTCAAAAACGGAAAAGCTTATCAAGAGCAGCCTTTATGGCACCTCAAAACCCAAGTATTCCCAAGTATTCAAATCTATGAACTTTTTTGAGGACTTTTCCATCTGATTGTTAGTTAATAGGAGTGTGATCGGAACACTCAGTAGCAGTCGGTAGTTTGTGTTTAAGACTTTCAGTTGACCATAGATAGTCAGTGACTTAATCAGGTTTATATAGCATTCACTTGTCAATTGTATACGATGAACTGGGTTAAATATCGCGATGTGCACTCGTAAGTTGGATGGGTGATCGCTATAAACAACATTGAGTCGCTGGTTTTGATCATTCTTGCTAGACATCTATACACAGAAATACAACTTTAAGCGACCAATAATCGACCACTGATTAGCGTGGAACAGCCTGGTGAATACTCAAAAACAAAACCTAGTCGCGTCCGAAGAGAGATCCATGCCGTCCATAAACCTCGTTAAAAGGTCGTTTCCTATTCTTAGAGACCCACCGGAGCTTTCTCCATTTTCAAATTAGAAGATTTTTTGAGGTATAAAGCGAAATCCGAAAGTGCACCGTTAATTGGAATTGGAGCAGTCATTCGTAACAAAAGATTGACTTGAATCTGATGAAAATATTTTTGCTATATTTTTCAGAATGTAGTATTTTCAGTCAACAATGAATCACCGAGGATACTTAATAGATATTTTTATGAATAGGTCCATTTTTACAACCTATCGATGCATATCCAGAAAAAGATTTATTGTATTACCAGAATTTGAGTAAAATGTATATTAAAAAAATCTCCGAGACACCTTGAGAGCATCCCTCGTAAATAGATATGAATGTGAATATTATCATGTGAAATCAGACTTTGATATTTAAAAAATAAATGTTATGGTTGATTGGAACGACAACTCGGCTCAAAAGGTTAAATTAAACCATATTAATCAGCCTTGAAATGTCATCGACCAAGTAATCTCATTAATAATAATCTCATTAATAATAATAATAATATCATGATAGTTAACAAATCAGAGTAACTTATAGACTTACTGATTGATACGATAATATGATTATGGCCTTTCTAGCATAACCAGTTAAGAAAACAATAAAAATAAGTATGTACTAGAATTAAGTCACAAAAATGTAATGGAATGGATATAAATATTATTCAACTGAAATTATTGTGTATTTTCATGCATACATACATACGAACGGGCTGTTCCGCCTATGGAAAGCACGTAAATAATACGCAACTTGATATTTGAATAGTTCCCGTAGACAAATAAAGTATACAGTATACAGTAAGAACTTTAGATTACTCTCGTTAATATTAAAAGAAAGAAAGAAAAACATATTTATTATGTTTTGTGAAACATGCAGCATTGACCACGATATATGTAAAAAATGCAACAAAGAACAGAAAAGGATCGCACTCAAGCGTTGGCGTGAAGGAGCCACACCTGCTTGATATTTCAGTGCGACCCGTGCGTCCGAGTAGTTCACATAGCGGAATTCACAAATATATTTAAAAGTGCCTACCACAGTTACTCATACATAAGTGTTAACATGATAAATAAAATATTAAAATCTTAACAACTGCGATAAATATATAATCACGGTTGAAATTTTATACTCTATCAATTATTATTGCCACAGAGGATTCGAGAAAACAATAGCAAGCACCAGATACACTTGGGTCTACGCCAACTGGGTCTACGTCGATACCGCGGCGCGGCGTAGCGATGTGCTACGTACCAACGTAGCAGTAGTTAGGAATTATTACCTTTTAGATCGGCAGGTTATAAGTGAAGCCTCGTACAACGAAATAGGACCATAGGTTTTAGTGCCGTTTCAGAGAAAACTACGGCTATTGGTACACATAGTTTTCGTATCGTGATCAGATAAGAGTTGTTCTGATTTGATTGTAAGGGATACAAGCATTTCATGCCAGAATTATTTTATACAAAAGAGAATTTTTTATGTGTATATTATTTGTAATTTACTATCCTATTCATTTCCTGTATATAATTTCATTCATATTTTGCAATATTGTCAGCTACTGACATAGGGTACTTACATATTTTAAAAATGTAGGTAAGAGGTCGACACCGGCACTGTCAGTCAATTTCTCGATCTTTTGGCAGAACGAGACAATATTTTTTCTCTCAGTTTCATTGTCATTGATCGTACAATACGTTTCCTGTGTTAAGGGGTCACGAAGATTTTGCGTACACTGAGTGATATTGATCTTATCATTTCTTAGTGCGGTAGACAGTTTATCGTAAATCAATCACGAAATGTTTCACCACCAATTTACTGTGAATTAAAACAAATTAACTTATTATAATAACTGCAGCCAGGCGATCTCAATTTACTGGCCTCTTAATAAAATGTCCGTACTAATTTTTATCGCCTATTCCACAGGATTTTATATTCTATTTCGCAGGTTAAAAAGTATCATAGACTTATCATATAAGCACTGTCAATTCTAACTATTATTTAAATCTATTCAGCGGTATTGGTGTGCTCCGAGGCAGGCTGTCTGAACCGACAGACGGGAATTCCAAAGGTCCAAAAAATTGTCATAATCGTAGAAAAATGACGGTTTTGAAAAAAATTCGAAAATCACTTTTTGCAATATTCGGATACTACACTAATAAAACTTTGTTACTAAGTTAAAAAAATTTGAATTTTTGATATAGTCTTGGAATAACACAGCCGGTACACTGACGGTTATGACAAATAATTATGGGACAATGACGGTTCTACGTTTAAGTCTAAGTACCATGTGTAGTTGTCCCCGGTACCCTCTCCCGGTCTCGACGGATACGCTCAGTCGCCATCGTTCGTTGAACTTGCCCATATGTTGCACCCGATTGTTGTTCTTATCGTGTTTAACTATGTTTATTAAAATGTATGTATTTGGCGCCAAATTTATTGCATATAATGTCAAAGAACGTACCAAAATAAAATCTAGAAGGTTTAAATTTATGGTAAAAATAATGGAAGAGCTGTTTAAAACAAATAAAATAGAACTAATAACGTGTTTTAATCAAGTTATTGAGGACAACGGTGAGGACTGCATACCATAGTCTTCAGGTGAGATAGTGAACGTCGTTTGAAAAAATTATTTTACTCATTTCACTTATTTATGCAACAACACGTAAGGGAATTCCACGGGAATTTATCCATTTAAAAAATGCTTACTTACTGACAGCATATAGTGTTTCTGGTTTTATATCCTATGTTTAAAGTGATTTTAATATTTCAAGGTATACGAAACTATACAACTTTTTTCTACGGAGATGACACTGACCACTGTTTTGTCTCCAAGTGTCGTATGTGCTAATCTCACATTGTTCTGGGACTCAAAATCTATTTCTATCTTTATTCTTTTGAAAAACTTTTGTTTGTGTTTATTTTATAAAAAAAATACGCAGCATGAATTTAATAATAATACTGATTATTTTGGTAAAAGAAAACTAGTAATTTGGTACTTTTAATACTTTATAATACTTAACCTTTGCACCCACGGTATGTATTCTTAGTTTCAGGAGTTAGTTATCTTTATATTATCAAACAAAAAAGATTAGGAATTAAGAGCATTTAAAGTATTTCAATGTAAAATATAATAAAATATTTATTTTTAGAATACCTCTCACCATTACCTCCAAGCAATGTATTGAAAAAATGCATGAAATTTGTATGGATATATTTTAGATTACAGGCATGGAACAAGTAAAACCGTAAAATCAAAAAATAATGAAAATATGAATCCGAGCTTACCTGGTGGCCTTAGGGATGTTCACTGAATGCCCGTGAATCTGAATATTCACTTCCATCAGATAATCAGCAAAGTATTGAATCCTTTTAAAATATTAGCTCAACCTCAACCCCGTTAGGTACCTTTACATTTACTCTACCCGTGTATACGAGCTAGTACGTATAACTACGAGCCATCACCAGCGAAAAGCCATATAATAAGTGACGATATATTTTGTCGCGCCCACTATTATAGCGATTATATTTAGTAACTACTCACCGTCAATATTATATGTCCCTACGTACGAAAGCGGGGTCTCCGCAATTATTTATCGAAACGGGAGTTAAATTCGGGCGAACGCGAATCAAGTTTTTTAAAAAACTATTTATTTAAAATTACAATTTATTGAGGAGAAAAACATGTATTTACAGTTCGATAGATAGTACAAGACTCGTGGGATGATATATGACAATTGCTATTGTTAACTGTTGCGGAATGCTGAGTCAGCGGGATGAAGCTGCATTGTCGGCAGGAATCCTCAGATTACGCCGTGGTAACGCCGGGACAACACAGTTTCAGAAAAAACTACAGCTAGAACGGACAAGAGAAGTTTAGCCTTTGACCAGTTTTGGAAATTAGGAAAATCATTGCCTTCACGTTGCGCACTTTAGTACAAAGTAGTAAAAGAATAGAGATCTTCAAAGAAATTTAAAGCATAATCGCAATTTACATACAACTATATTTTGGCAAAAAACTCCTTGAAAGTAGACGTTTGTAAAACGATGCTTTAAACACCTATTCGACTAGTGAAAGTAGGATAGATTCGAAAAGATATGACGGAATCATTTTGGCAGCAAAAGCCTTGAGGGGAAAGGGGAAAAGAAACTTCTGTCCACAGTGTGATTTTAAAGG
>DWPT01005865.1:0-11885 GCA_018251895.1 Agathymus mariae mariae
TAGCCAAAATATTAAGGAAAACAAAGATGCAGAAAGTCTTTAGTAAATTAAACGTACCGTAAATATATTTAAAGTGAAAAAGTTGTTTCTTGATCTCTTAATCATTGGTAATGTGCAAAGATTATTCAATGACCATTATTTACTGAATATAGGATTCATAAGGGTGACAGATTTGTAAATATATATCTTTATGTGAAGTAACTACAAGACACATATAACATAATATACAAAATTTTTAGTGATGATACACTTGTAATATTAAAACCTACCTTGCTCTGATTTCATTGATAAATTATTAAATCATTATGCCAATTTTATATTTACTATACCGACATAAATAAATGAATAATTGAAAATCAGCGTATAGTTTCATGTTCTTTATCCTTAACAATCGGTCTGCCCCGACTTTGTTCGGTTTGAATAATTATTTATAAATCTTAATATTATGTAGCTATAACTAATACTAATTGAGATATAGTATAAAACAAAGGAAATGTTATCATGAGTGTAGCCAATTTATATGTATATATAATTATATATGTTTACATGACATGGTTTATGTCCATTCGGAATACTGTCTCTTTTAATTGGTAAATTATTTTCCAAATAGGTACGTGGTTTGGGAGATTACCCTCGGCAATCATAAAAATTCACTAACTCGCACACTCTCTTTACAATATTAGTATAGCTATAGCTTCCTTATTTTAGAATGAGGAAAGTAAGTAAGAAACATACAATTACAAATGTAATATGTGTTCTTATCCACGATGGCTTTATGCCACTGCGTTAAAAAAACTCTATTTGAGACTTAACACGCTATATCTCATCACAGTGACCTTACCCGAACGTCCCTGTTAGTAACAGCCAAGTCACGATGCTACCATAAACTACACGAGAGGACATCGAATTATCCAAAATGACATGATATTTTCGGGATAATTGGTTTGTTTTGAATTAAATTGTGTGCAATATTTACCAGTCAGGGTTGTTGTAACGTTTGTATTTACTGATGATTTAATATTGTATAAATGGTATTTAATATAATTTGTAATTCATAAGAGCAATCCTACTTTTTTCGTTTCGGGAAATAGTATCTGTGTCTTTATTAAGTTTAAATCGAAAGGCCAAATAATAGTTGGTATGAATTTAACTGCATATGATGGATTTGAATATAAATGAATATAATATTTTACCCATTTTTCCAACAATTATTCATTAATGTTTACGATGTAGCCTAAAACAATAATTGAGTTTGATTAAATAAAAGTTAAAGTGGAAATATGAATAAACTTTCAATCTCTATTTTTAACCTACCGGAGGTGAATATTAAAAATCTGGAGAGTCGTGCTTTATTATTGTATTTCAGATTAATTAGTCAGATCACAACAATTATATAAAGTAAACTAATAGACGCTTCGCAAAACCGCGTCTTGAACTTTTATCCCCTATTGCATCTCTTAAGATATATTTGTATGTAAATAATCAAGAAACGAGCAGACGAGCCACCTGATGATAAGTGGTCACCATCGCCCATGGACATTAGTAACACTATAGGTAACAATAAGGCGCTGTCGATCAAGAAATAAGAATAAAGGAATAAATGATTTACGTTTACAAAATAATTATAAAGAAAATTGCGTAAATTATTTTATTACATTCATTAATATTAATTTTCACTATTGAGCTAAAATTATGTTATAAAATACTTCAGGGACAAATTATTATAACAACATAATAATTAGGTAAACACTACATAAACATAAAGTAATAATGATAGCTATAACCATAACAACCAAATCATAACCGTCGATACCCAACAGAGATAACATAACTGGAACGACGCCAGCGGCGCCATCTGCTGTCGAGAGAATGATTGATATAACTCAGTCGTTATGGTCTCGTAAACTGTATAGTTACAGACTATACAGTCTTTAAGGTCAATGGGTCATTCCAATTTTTTAAGGAGTTCCTCTTTCGGTTTAGAATAGGCGGATGCTTAGACTCAGGATTATTTTCAATAAATATGATCGTACCGGAAAGCACCGGAAAGTACAGGAATACGCCATGAAATACATAATGAAATGATGATTTCTGGTTAAGCTTAAAATTATTTGAGTGTTAAAACGAAATATTTATTTATTTTTAGGCATTTTTAGTCTTTTATAAAGATAATCCTTAACCGCTCATAGTTGGACAGCGTTACTGATCGACCGAGTTGAGCAATTGCGGGCGTGGTGGAGTTTGATGGTACCCTAAGTGCCTAATGCCGATGTGGGCAACTAATTTGAGTTATTTGCAATAAAGTTATTCCGATTAGCTACTAGCTAATCCACATTGAAGCAACATGATGAAGATTTTGGCCGTAATGAGGCCGACTAGAATATTCCCCCCAATCCCACGCTGGCAGAACAGGGTGTCGTAAGAGGCGACAGAAGCCAGACCGCTTGGTAGTAAGGCTTCGCCTAAGGAATATAAATATTATCAGTATTATTATTACTGGTATTATTATCTTTCCGTGAAGCCTTCCTGGCTAGCTACCGTTCTCCTGCTTGAGTCAGCCGCCAAAGGAGTCGTCGTGTTCCGGCTAGCGGTTTGAGAGTCAGTACTATCTTTCTTACCTTCATTTAATTCCCGGCCAACGACGCATCAGTGATAGCTTTGGTCTTGTTGATATGGACATGAACCGCTGATATTCGCCAATATTCTCAACTAATTTTTTTCCTGGAATAAATGGTCTCCGACATAATTATCAAACACAATTCTCTAAACATAGAATAGAAATTAAGATAGAAGTGATAAGTAATAAAAGCGATTGATTCAGCATGATTTATTGGCAATAAAGAATAATAATACGAACATATATATATATATATATATATATAAACAAGATGTTCATAAATAAAACATTCACACCCCCGCGCTAGGTTTTCCAAAGTTGCTGGTGGACGGACATACGCTAATATGATCACAAACACTTAGGACCACATAAACATTTATCAATTACATAAATGTTTGCCTCGGCCGGGAATCCCTGTCTCAGTAGGTAGAATCACTTCCAAATAATTTATTGGGTTGGCAAATATACATTATATACATGAATTTCTAGATTTTAATTTTTTTTTTTTTAAATAGTTAAATTAAAAATCAATTTTATGGTTTCACGATGATTGTAAATGTTGCTTCATTTTTATAATAAAGTTCCAATGTTGTTACGTGATTTACCTATTGGAACTTTGAGGTATCGTGCGACAGCATATATTGTAGGTTAAGGATGTTTCAATATAGTAGATGGAAACATAAATGACAAGAACGCGTTGTAAATCAACATTAGTAAGCCAGCAAAACTATTAGCAAATGCACAGACTACAGGCTAGTTAGTAAGTGATTAATTGTCTGGACATCGTCAACCACAAAAGTATCATCGATGTGTTGCCGTCCAAGAAATAGATGTATGGCGGCTCTTTGACTTTACAAATAAATGCGTAAAACATTTCTCTGTTAGTTTTGTTGGTAGCTAGTCAGGTAGAAAATTTTAACGCAAAAGATCTACGCAAGGATCTACGTTGTTCGTCATCTCTTGGGATTTTACATCGTAAGACGATCTTTCTGCCTGCCACGGCCATAAACCAGCACTCTGTTCCATTCGTGCTCCGTATTATTTATTTTCCTGGCTCTATTTCCTTTATTTACTTTAATGATTTCGTTCTTTATTTCCGGAGTACCAGAAAACCATTTCAATCTGTTCACTTTTAAATAATCCATTTCCTTTGTTGGCCTGTTTGCTTCGTTTGATTGTACAAAAGATCGTAGGAAAGATTAGATTTACGAATGGTGTAAGTTACGTCATTATTATTGTGTCAGGACTTATATTTGAAGCGTTCACAATCCGACTTGCGTCAGTGATATATGATCGAGGGGGATAAGCATGAAGGATGTCGATGGATGACCGCTAATCAAGCATTGTCACTCGATTCTGTACTTCAAAGGACACTTTCTAGATGTTGATTCCAGTTCTTATAATATAGCGTTCATAAAACGATTAAATATTCCGATGGACACATCTACCTCTCTAGTTAGAATTTGTATTGACAGATACAAAAAGCGTCACAAATATCGCGCATACCGACTATTAATCTTGTCAAATGTTGATTTAGAAGATGTGCTTAGGAGTAACTTTCACTGTTTCTTATCCTTTTTTTAAAGCATCCTTTTGAGAAGGTAGGAAATGAAAAAGTTACGTATTTCAATATATTAAGAAATACCTAAATGATTAAATAATTTTGACTTTGAACCCCTACACTGCTCCGGTCCTTCGCCTAATGAAAAGTGTATTTCACTGGTCTTTACAACTGCAAGGAGAGACCACGAGAGTATGGTGATGAGTTGATGATGGGATTGATATTACTATTATAATAAGTAATAGGTAATTCAAATTATTACAATTTTAATCGCGACAGCTTTTGCGAAGTGCTGATATCTTTATCAGCGCTAATGGAAGCAATACTAACACTTGTTGGCTATCAGTAAAATGGAAGATCCATTAAAATTATGGAGTTTCTATGTTCATGAGGAATATCTAGTGGTACTGTTGTATGATACATAGCAAACATGATTAGTAATTATGTTACGCTTTGTTTGTTTGACTTTTATTTTTATCTGTATATATCCAAGTTAGTACTTTTCCTGTCAAATGTATTTTTAAATGCTAAAACCAAAGATGATATTGAAGTATTGTTAGTAGGTTGATCTGTTATATAAAATATTTTATGATATTTTGCTTATCATATAGTATGTATGTAAGTAAATATTTGAGTTAATAAAAGAGGTTTTATAAGATTTAGCCGCTAAACAAAATGCTAAATGCCTACTAACGTTGGTGGCTTATAGAAAGTTACACTGTACTTATTTAACGGGAAAGAGTGTTCGTTGGCATCTTGAATGTTAAACCTACGCTGTATTTAATAATATTTTTCTATGACAATGGCTGTTAAACACGTTTGGCTTAAAAAAAATGTTGTGAACGCAATAAGCACAATGAAACTCATTACATTCATATTCTAGCACTTCCAAATATCGTTTTCAATTGCTTCGGTGCAAGAAATCGACAGTAAAAGTTATTTAAAATAAATTATCCCAAATAATATTTAAAAATTTTCCCTTCTTTCAATGCGGAAATAAAAAAATGCAAACAGATTTTTATACACGGCGAAAACACCGAAACATCAAAATCCTCATCAGAAGAAAATAACAGGAAAACTATTCAAAAATATATGTAACTCTTTTCTCTGCACGAAATTAAACTGACCCGTGCTCCAGAAACTGGAATCCGAGGTAGAAACAGATGTACTCTTTCAGTACATTTCTTTCACTGAATTGTACTTCAATTTGCTAAGAGTAAACTGTTCGTTAAACATTGCTTTGTTCTAAGAAAATAAGCCATGTAATGATTAGTTAAACATTATACAGGCTTTATATTAATTTGATCTGTATGTACTAATAATGGTATATTAATCTTAACGGCATTTCTGATTATAATTTTCAACAACTTTCAAAGCAAACAAAACGTTTAGCTTACAAATTATTATTATTTGTTTTACTTTTTGGTACACACAGTAAAATTATAATAAAATATGTATGAAAATTTTATACAAGAACACTATTTATTCCTTATAAGAAAATACAGCCGTATTGGGGCGGCCTAGAATACTCCCCCCAATCCCATGCTGGCAGAAAAGGATGTCGTAAGAGGCGACAGAAGCCAACCTGCTTGGTGGTGGGGCTTTGCGTAAATATTATATTATCAGTATTATTTTTGAGTCGTTAATATTATTATTTGTATTATTATCTTTTCGTGAAGCCTGCCTGGCTAGCTACCACCCTCCTGCTTGAGTCAGCTTCCAAACGACTCGTCGTGTTCCGGCTGGGGGCTTGAGAGCTTCTTCTTTTTACCTTCTTCTCATTTCCTGACTGACAACGCATCGGTGATGCCTTTGGTCCTGCTGATGTCCATGGGCAACGATGCCCACTTACCATCAGGTGGCTCGTCTGCTCATTTGCTGGCTATTACCATAAAAAAAATATATACATATAAACATTATTGAGACAAACTTCTTAGCCTTCCATAGATACACATTGCGATGCCGGGTCAATCGTGTAACACAGGGAGAAACTCCGAGCAGTTCCCGGGACTTTCGACCACCCTTTATGATTCACATTCACGCTCACCTTCACTGCTCGTGTCGCCATGGGCCTAGCCATATTGCGAATCAACCTTTTAGGGTAGCTTATTACATAGCATAATTTGAAAATCGTATAATAAAAAACTACTTTGTATGTATATTGAAAAAGTATGAGTGCAAAGTGTGAATGTGAAGAAATAAACTTAAGAATAGCTGTCAGTTGTGACTTGCATGATGCACCTGAAGGATGAGCAAAGGTAAACGAGACAGGGCGGGCATTCAAGATTTTACAGAGTATAACACAAGAGTCAAGTTTTCCTACGTAGTCAAACAAGAATCTTGAGTTGAGAATTTTGAGTCTGAGGACAAAGCTTCTGCACATTTGTTGCTTTTATTTCATAGCTTTGGCCTAATATTATCAGTTATTTCTGTATTTGTAAACATAGGGATATACAGTATGGCGTATGTTTATAATATAAAGTTTATAACAATAAAATTTCACACACTCACACCCTCGTCCTAGGATTCCCTGTGTTAAAGGTGACATAGATACGTATAAATATGATATCCCAAACACCAGTGACCCGAGTGCAAACATTTATCAGACACAGAAATGTCTACCCCATTTGGAAATTGAACTAGAAACCCCTCGCTTGGCGGACAGGCTACGGAGTCTGGATACTTCTCTATCCGTATTTCAAGTACGTGGTCGATAGCATAATTTATTAAATAAAATGATATTAGAATACGTATAAAGTTTGTGATTTCTGAATATACATATTGAGCTATTAAAAAATATATATCATGCTTTTGTAAACATACTTGCGTGCAAGTTCCTTAGTGCTTGTTACAGATAGCGTACGCATAGCTATTCTTATAAGAACTTCAGGTATAGTTTATTCCACCTATATATGTATGCCTGTTTTACTTCTTCTGTGTTATAGCCTCAGTGCACTGTGCAAATACACTCTTACATCTTACCTGTTTGTGCAGTTTCACAGGTAACGTCTGAACTTAGTGAAAGCGATGCTCTCAAATCCCAAAAGAACTTCGCGCGGTATCGGTGTATAGTTTCGAACTTTTCTGAAGTTTGTCGAACTTTCCGAGATGTTTTTAACGGATTTAAAAGATGTTCGAACAATGGAATTCCGTTTGGGTATACATTAACGTTTTTTAACGTAAATTTGAAGTTATTTATTTCGTTTTTAAATTTATTTGCTTATTTATTTTTAACATAGAAACGGAATTTGGTTAAATTTTATCTAATATTTTGATATTGTAGCGACACGTGATATTCTGTGGCTATATTTATTTATATTATTTACTAACGCATTTCTTATTACTAACTAGATCGTGTGCACAGAGAATAATTTAATTGCAGTAACTTTGAGATTTGTACATTAAGGCATATACAGACGACTGACTGACAGGCGCACTGAAATATCAGACGGCGTTGTTCTTGTCTTCACATGTTCTGAGTGCTATCCCTTTTTTTCATGTTAGTACTTCTACAACTGAAACATCCAGTAAAGTGTGGTGTAAGCCGTTCCTATATCCTTCATTCCATAAGCAAATATTGCGTTGATATAAATATAACACTAGCGGTTATCCAGTAGAACCGTATCGGTGACACGACGCACGATGTGATTTTAAAAGCAAACTGTTGAATTCGATAGTGCTCTGTTAGGCCTGTAAACAATCTATTTTATATACGCTGGATTTGATTAGATTTTATTGAAACTCCTTGTTATGTATAAAAAGTTACATCTTATCTTGAGTTAAGGACAATTTACGTCTTTGACGCATCTTGCTGATCGTGAATGAGGTGATGTACAGGACGACCTTATAGCTCAGTTAGAAATGACCATGCTGCCGAAGCCAACGAAGTCACCAGTAGCGGAGGGAATCCTAATGTATGAGTATGAATGTGTGAGGAGCGTGATGGGTTGAGTGTCCATTGTGTTGGAGGTCGCTCAACTGTCTACCTCCAAATTTAATCGTGACGTTACTCTTGATAAAGTTATTTATCCTTTGACCAGTTATCACTTACATCAACTAGTGTGATTGAGGATAGTTTTAAATATATTTACTAAGTATTATTATTAGTATTGTATTTGTTTATTTATCACAGACGTAAGATTCTATCTATCTCGAAAATTTAATTTTTTCCCTCAGGTTGAGTTATATGTTTATATTTGAGTTCTGTTATGAGCTTAATAAATAATATCATAGCCGTTTTTTGTAATAACCCTAAAAAGCGACACCTACAAAAGTAAAATGGCGTAAACATGAAGCGTCGAATAAAAGTGAATAGAAATGTTTTGGTACGAGGATATTTGTCAACGAAATTATTATATTTCTCAAACAAGGCGACCGCGGATTTTTTGGTATGTTTTAAATACCTTCTATCTTATTTGGCATACTTACGTGAAACGAATGGCGTTATAACTATTTTTCTACCGAACAATAGGGAGCCGGTGAAAATTGTCGGATCGAAATAATAAACAAAAGCAATCCAATCAGTGGATTTCACGCACACAGTGTTTACAGAAGTAATACAGAACAGTGTTGCATTTAAAAGCTATTTGCTTTTAAAATCAGGACATGCTGTACTGTAAATACTGTGTTTGCTCCGAACAACAAACACCTGTGTAGTGTTGTTTGGAGCTAATACGTTAATTCGTTTCAATATATGTAAATAATAAAAAATCTAATTTATTTATAAATAAGCGAAGATTCAGTTCGATACCATTTCTTCAGTTTGTCAACCGATTTTTTAACTAGATGTTATCCACAAAAAAGTTATTTAATGATTATTGTAAAGTTGTAGGTTTTTTTTGTTGGCGTACATCGCATGCCATATATTTAAATAAATTTATTTTATCAAAGTATTTTCATCGCTCTACTATAAGGAATAAATGTCTGCGACAATAACTAAACGAATTTAATCATAATGAACTTATATTTTAAAGGAAACTAAAAGAAGCATTGAATTTGCTCACCAACACATTTCCGTGTAAAGTCTATAACCATTATACAAATACTATACGTAAATATAAAAAGGATAGCCTTTTCAACTCGAGTATAGTACCTTTTAAAACACTACAGCATCATTGCATTGGAATCAACATAAAATCAAACGTGCTCCCAGAACGGGCCGGGCTTCGGTCCAAACCACATCGGCACGTTTCCACGTAATGACGGTTTATATGCTCCAAATATTGAAAGAAAAGTGCGGGTGTAGCGAACGGAGAAAGAATTTTGTGTTATTTTACATTTAAGGCTTTAAAGGTGTCAAATATAACTGCGATTTCTTGCTACGGTGAAACCTTGTTTACTCTGCTTCTAAAATTTGTGAAGTGTCCTCATTTGTGCGTTAATTAATTTTGTGAGAAAAGCCGATCCCAACGTAGAGAAATACATATACTTTATTATTAGCAAAACGATCTCATGTTACTACTATGTACTATTTGTAAGTTACTAGTTTCATATAGAAGTTAAACCTTCCACAGTCATTTATATCTAAAGTTGCCAAAAAGCGCCTTTAGAGCAGGTTACAAATGTTACAAAATTATTCCCTTTGCTAAGCCATTTGTCCTTCCGTTGACAGGAGAAAATAAAATATATAAGTTCGCTTTCGGATCCCATTTCGTATATTTGCTTCTTTGACGTATTGCTGGAAAATTCCAGTTCCATTTTATCTTTTAATATATACCATGAAACAAATACTGTTTGTCCGTTCAATAGCAAAATCTAATAATCAAGTAGTTTTAACTAGTAGAGTTAATGTTCAAATCTTTGGTGTAAATATTGGGCTGTATCGATTGGATCGATGACAAAAATCATTCATAATATATTTTTAAAATGATTATATTTAAGAATTACATTCTTTTAAGGTTTAACAAGTGTCATAATCATTAAATAACTTTATTACAAAACATTACAAAACGGAAAGATATTTTTGATCAAAAAGTGGTCTGTTTTCTCCAGGCCTCAAACTATCTAAGTCTAATTTAATAACAATCGGCCCATCTGCCTGGTTATGAAAGTATAATAGACAGACAGACAGAGAGAGTTACTTTAAGATTTATTATATTAAGTATTCATTTTCAAAAACTTAAATGACTAATCGGAGAAGTATTTTACCACCGGTTTCAAGAAAAATAATACTAGTCAAAATAATACTAGTGAATTTTAGCATTTCAATAATATACAAAGATAATATAAAAAAGATACAAATCGTAAAGCAGCAT
This sequence comes from Agathymus mariae mariae, assembly GCA_018251895.1. NCBI lineage: Eukaryota > Metazoa > Arthropoda > Insecta > Lepidoptera > Hesperiidae > Agathymus > Agathymus mariae. The sequence goes on from DWPT01005865.1 coordinate 10,433, forward strand.
GAAGGCATATATATTACACACACACACACACACACACATATATATATAAGGTCTTTATTCATTTAACTCAACTAACTTACTTAGTAAACTGTAAGTCAACTAACCCTGCCCATTATTAGGTGTTCGTTGAAGGTAATTGAGCTTTGTGCAAGCCTAAATGGTATTTGGTAACAGAACCTTTCGGTTTGCCTGTCAAGTACAGGGTTGCAAGTTCAAATCTAGATAGAGCATAAAATTTTTTCGTGTCTTAGTTTTTTGTGATAAATGACTGTTTTGAGTAATCATTTTGTATTTAATTTTTTACAGTGGGAACATTTGCAGTGACGTCGTCACCGACTGTATAAGTTTCAAACGTGTAGCAATTTTATTTGTATTATTTACTATTATTATTATTATTATTTACTATTAATTCATCTCTTCTCTGACTTGTCGCAATCTTTGCCTTTCTATCCTACGACTGACTTTGTAACCATTCAACTGTTTTCTTTAAAATACCTTTAATAAGAAAGCATCGTAAACCTACTTTACCTCAACTTTCAAATTATATCCAGTCTTCTTTAATAATTGTTAATTTTATTGGTTTACAAGCTACCCACCCTGATTTGGTTTGGGTTGAACAATTGCCTATGTGTGTATGATGTGACTATAATTATCTCGCAGTTAAAAAACTATTTTCCTTTTTCCAGGTGAAAATGACGTAGACCAGTAACATGACAACAAGGGCGTGACAAGATGGCGACGCAGGCTCTTCTCATCCTTGCGATTTTATTTGGGGCTGTTGTAAGTACCTGTTTAATATTTTAATAACCGATAAATGAGCAATCAATCTACGTATGTGGTTACTACCACCGTCACACATAACACCACGGTGTCACCGACGTGTTGCCAAGTTATTTAAAATATCGATTGTCTCACCACCCATAATGATTCTTTTCGAGTTTATTTGCTTCTTTTCTGACAACAAAACAGGTCAAGGTCATATACTGGTCAAATGCGACTTCGACTTCACATTTCTTTGAGAACAGAAACTGTCAGATATACAGGTTCACAATATTTTCCAGCACCGAGCAAGTGATAATTAATTTGTGACATCGATATTGTTTGAAAAATTAAAGGTGCCTGCAGGAATTGAACTGCACGACGTAAACTATACTGGACGAAGTTTAAATTACTGGGTTCCCCTATTTATTTTGGTACTTATTCATAGCAGCAAGAATATCCTTGCGAGGAAAATCCCAGTCATAGATTCTGTATCGATCTACTTTGGCACAAGCCGCGAGAACAATGCTGGAAGAATCTTAATATATATTATCAAATATTATGATCGTAGTTTGTTGCAAAACAGATTAATATTACATTTTTTTTTATGGTAATAGCCGATAAACTAGCAGACGAGCCACGTGATGGTAAGTGGTCATCGTCGCCCATGGACATCAACAAGACCAAAGGTATC
>DWPT01005866.1:0-11885 GCA_018251895.1 Agathymus mariae mariae
CTCGTTGTTCACCTATCACAGATGTGCAGTAACTTTATTGGGGGTGCCTAATACTTTTGGCCAAGGCTGTATTATCAGAGTTATAAATAAACCGACTAAGTTACTATAATCGCTTGTCTTTTATAAATACCGTCTCATAGTCTGATTCTCTATTATTTAAGTTGTTAGTAAAGTTCGTGATCAATGTAAGTGTAATGTTAAAGGGCCGACATTAACTTATTGGTTCACATGTATTTTCCTATTAGGTAATTCAAAAAATAAAACGTTGTTAACAAACGCTTTATTTGGGGTAAAATATGTGCTGTTTTGTAAAACTAAATCAAAAATTAAACAGTGTGTTCTTTTGCACAAAATAATATTTAAAATGAATACATAATAAACTAAACAATAAAAACGAAACTGAAATATTGAAATTATTACTATATCCTGTTTGGTAGAAACTTGAAAGTTAAATTGTAAGAGTAATAAGAACATAACGTAGAATTGAATTTTTTTAGAAACTGTTTATGTAGGTAAGCTTTGTTATCGATATTGAGCTAAACACATATTTATTTGAATTTTGTATTGTCTGTCTGTCAGACTACGTATCACAGCAAAACCAATGGACAAATTAGGATGATACTTGACACATAAGTTACTTATATTATGGGTAATAATCTACGACATTTAAATAGCTGACGTCACTAACTTCAGCAGGGTTCATGATAGGTACTTTGAAAGCAAAATTTCTTAAATTCTTCGAATTTTTCTTGTATTTACTTGAGAGCTCCGTACTGTTCGACGATCCGAGCACAAGTATGCGTGGAACAGTCGTATTTATACAGAAATGTTGGTCGCGATCACGTGGTACAAAAATCAATTTGCAATCATTTTTAATTATGCAACGAATATAGAATAAAAATTCAATGACTTGTGTTTGACACGTCATGTGGAAGCTTGCTAAGGCTATGGCGCCGATATATATATATAATATACAAATGCGAAAGTTACTATTTATGTTACGTTATCATGCATAAATTTGTGGGTCAATTGTGATGCAATTTGATATAGTTGGAGGCCTGGGGCCCTCCTCGGGTTTCTATTTATCCAAAATTGTGTTTCGATATTGTGAAATTTTAATTATTTTATTACAAAAATAATAAAAGCGTCAAAAACAGTTTCTGGGGATCTATATGGTTAAGACTGGCTAAGCCTTAGGAGATAAATGAAAATAGTGTACTAAAGAAATGCAATTCTTTAAAACCTACACTGAATACACGAGGAAGCAGTCAATCAATAAGTCGAAGTTTGTATGTCATATGTAAGTATATAAGTAACTTTCATAGCCTATATTAAGACGTCATTGGCAGAGCGCGAGTTTCTCTCTTCATCTAATGGGACATGAAATGTCTCAGGCTACTTCACTGCTGCTGATCGTTGAAGATTAGTACCAAATGCTTATGTTGTTCCAAAAGTTTTTTATAGTCAGTTTGCTATTTGATAAATTATTAATGAAAGCTTTAATGATAATGCTGTATTTGAAATACGTATTATAATTTTTTTACTTTTGTTACAAAGTGTGTAAATCACTCAAATAACAGGAGAACATTATTTTCATACATTTTCCTAATTATAACCTTTGTGCTAGTTGAGATTAGATTGATAATCGGAGGCTTATGTTTATGTCTTCGCCGTTCAAATGTCTTTAAAGTTAGATTACTGCTTGTTATAAAATAATTAATGTTCAAGTATTTTCAAGCCTTTCTCTGTATACTTTCTTTGTCTAGTTACGTACTTTCTAACTTACCTCCCTACCGTATCAATGCCGACGCTAATTTTTTTCCAAATTGTTGAGTGTAAAAGGAGTCCCTATATCATATAGGTACCGGTGATACGTTACTGATAAACCCAAAACCTAAGAAACGTGACAAAATAAATTTAAGATCTCTTGAACAAAGGTGCTTAGAGACAACGGACTCTAGAACAGTGCAGTTGAATAGATATTTACATGAAAATAAAACTTTAGTGGGCCATATCAATGCTCGACTATTACAGCCGCGATCATTACGTTGTAAAAGAATATAGCATATCAGCGGGAATGTAGCGAGGCACGAACCTTCCGTAATTGAGCAGCATCTTTTAGAAAGTACCTACCTATATTAACTCCAGGTACCATTCAAACAGATCATTGTATCTTAAGAAAAAAATTGTTTTTGCAGTGACTACATACTATTTTAATGGATATTAAACAGATTAACGCTTAAGGATAAAGTAGGTTGTAAATGTTTATATGAAAAAATTACTTCCTAGCAAATTCCATGTTAATTAAAATTTGCTTATTTTTTTTTAACAAGACATGTAATATAAGAATAAAGCTTCTTCAAACGTATCAGTATTACGGGATTCTATCCATCCTTCCCTCCATTTTATTTATGATGGAAAACGAATATTTTTAATTGGCACATACGAGCGCAAAACCCGCTCCCAGATTTGACCTACCACAAATTGAAATTTCCAGCATCCATGACTGACTAACTGTAATTTCGGCATGTACAGTTTACGTACAATATATGCATATACATGTCCATGTGACTGAATACGCACTTCCCTTTCCCGTGGGTCCTCTGGTTCCCCTCGCGAACAGAGTAGGAATAGCGAAAGCGCATGTGTTTAACGAGAGGCTGTCGTGTTCAGAAGCGAATGAATGACAAGTGTTCAGAAATAACTACCGTTATATCCAGCTTGGGTTTATGTGTTGAAATAATAATTCTTTCATTCGTTCGTCAATTATATTATCTAACGACATAATCAGTCAAACTGAAAAATATTAATGCTGCAGTATCTTCAAGCCTAATTACTTTCTCTGTCTAGTTACGTACTTTCTAACTTACCTCCCTACCGTATCAAATCCGACGAACATAGTATATACCTAGTCGAGTTTTAATTTATCGAACAGGCTTTAAATTATTATAGGTATAATTGTTGGTTTATGGCAACAACGCATTTTAGTTAAATAGTTCATCGTCACTAAAACGATTGTGGAAATATATAAAATATATCTTTTATCATGATACTGGTTAGTAAAGAAATATTTAAAAGATACAAAATAACCATTTAGTTTTAGTGAGATAAGAGAGATAAATAGAAAATACTTTTGATTACCTCAGTACAAGTACAAGTAGCTATGTGCTTTTGATACCAATTGTATATTAAAGTGAGATATGTCATAGATTCATCTAATCTCTGATAGTTGCGGTGTTAGTAATAAAATATTGAAAGTAAATGTTCAATTTTGCAATAAAATTGAAACAACGTTGATGGAATCATTAAAAATTAACCTTCGTAAAAATGCAAGTGGACGATAAACTAACTTAAAACCATTATATATGATAACATAAAAATGAACCAATCCATGTCCGTAAGCATTGTACTAATGCGACTTTCAATCAAATTAAATCAGTTAAGGCGATGAATTTACACTATCAGTATATCCTTTATTATAACTTATCGTGTAAACTTAGTTGTGAATTTGAATCCATGAGTACATTACGTTATTACTGCTCAGTTGGAGCGTGGGAGGGGGTTGTGGACGGGATGGGGACCTGACCACGCACAACATCCAGCGTTACCAACGTCTATATTTAGCGATGCGTTTTATAGATCTATATAGCCATAAAACAATCTGCATTCCCAGCCTGTGGCACTATAATAAACTTGGTTCTTGGAAACACTTACTCGCTTGTTTATGGTTGTAACCATATAATTGTAGATATAATGATTCTATATACAATATAGAACCCTAACTATTTCATTACTGAACACGGGACTTCTCATGAAATGAGAGGTGTTAATGCCATTAAGGGGCCAGTGTAGTTCAATACACTGGCCAAGTCGAAATTTTACTTTTCATGTAACTATAATATGATAAAATAGTAAGGAGAACGAGATTAAAAAGTGAAAAGATTTTTAATAAGTTGTACAGCTTTACTATTTTAAAGTTACGTATCCATTTATCATCACATGGAAATGTATCAAAGCATTCATTATCATTATTACAACCCATAATTGTCCCATTACTGGGCTCGGGTCCACCACGCTGGCCAAACAGGGGGCAGACTTCACATACCTTTGAGAACATTATGGAGAACTATCCAACGTGCAGATTTCCTCACGGTGTTCCTCACTGAAGCGAGTAATAATTAATTTTTAATATAAACACAATTTGTAAGATTAGAAGTTCGGGAGACGAAATTTAAACCCCTTGTCTATCACTGCTATTTACTTAAGCATTAACATGTATTAAGTCGAAACAAAACTCTCAGTAAACCAGCTTTGTCCCCGTTATGGGGCTTTTAATACTAATATAACAGATAGGATTTATAATTACTGTTTGACGACCAATTTTCTAGAGACGATCTGCTAAGTGAACCTGCTCGTTCGCTGGCTAAGGCAAACATTTATGTGACACGCGAATATTGTTGTTTTAGTCTCATTTAAGAGTGTTCATACTAACGACACGGGAAGTTCTTGTGCAGAGGAGTGAATAATGTATGAGCGTTTATTTATTTAGTTATTTTCCTTCTAGACCAGGGACTTTGTTTTCAGCTACATTGTTTTAACACGCTAAAAGTCTGGTGCTAATGCTGTTACATTATATTAATAGAGTGAAAAGGGGATGAAAATATAATTTTATCTTGGATATTACAAGGATGTTTACCGACGGCAGGTATTTCCAGCGAGCAAGAAAAGCATCAAACAGTCTGCTTGCTTTTGTGTGCTGTTTATTTATTTTATACATGTTTTTGAAGTTCGTTGAACTAAGTATTTTTGAGTGTGTTCATGAAAATAGGAAGATCATTTATCTAAGCTGAAGTATTGTTTGTAGAATGTAGTACTGATACGTTGCTCAAGAAGGTGGTATGTAATAATTAGAGTATATTAAATGAAGCTTTATTTCTTTTAGCTTTATTGTTACTAGAAAAACATATTTAGCCACTCTATCGGTAAAATAAAATAAATATGAATTGGAAAGAATTAAGCAAATATCACGAGAATAAAAGGTGAAATATGTCGCGGATTGAGTTGTTTAATTAAGCTTCATGAAAAGCTCAACGTAAAAATGAAAAATACAACAAATACGATATTTGAAGGAAGATCATAATAATTGCTCGATGCTACGTATATCATTTAAATATCTTGTAAGTACACTTATTGTTTTTACAACCGATTCCCGTTCTATTAATATATTTTATTTATCATGGGTTATAAATGAAATTCTTAAAACTGTGATATGTGTGTTTGGAGCTTGTCATAGCCCAACCCTATTGCAGACATTGTAGTGTTGGAAAATGAGTCCTGACCACGCACAACATAAGTGGTTATGTATTTAACATGAGCTTATTCATGGCCTAATTTTTTAGCAATGCATTTATTACCACGAGTACATTAAAAAATGAAAAGTAAGTAATTGTATATTTTTTTGGGACAATTTTGCTTTAAGTAATTTTAAGTGGTGAAGTGTGAATATAGTTTTTTTTTATTAAAATTTAATTGAATGAGAGATGGTTTGAAATGATCTATGAGAATTCATGATTTCCTTTAAATTTCAATAAAGAAATATATATATTTTTAAACGGGTTATAGAAAAATTACTTATTTATTATGTTCGTATAACTTTAAGTCTATTTGGAGAATGGTGAAATTGTATTAACAAATATACATTTTATTTTTTATTAAATTTTCCTCCAAAGCTTGTTTCGTTAGCGATCAAAGCTGCTTTAGTGTATGTTTTAGCCCTTATGCTTTTTTATATCATTTTAAAACTCATTTGAAAATATATTTTAATATATTAGCACCGATTATCTGTATGATCTTTTCCTTAACCAATTACGAAATAGATAGTATTTTATCAATGTAAATAAACTGAGGTATTGTAAATAACAAAAACCAAATAGAACGTAAACTACATTGCGACAACCCTGTTTCATAGAATACAGGGTGAGGAATGGAGGGGATTCCTGACCACGCACAACGACGCGTTTACCCCACGGCCTATATTTAGCGATGCATTTCATACTTGCTGTTTGAACGACCTACGGAGCCACGTTTCAACTCAGAACTGTTCAAATACGCGTGCATTGAGACATAAATAAGATTGCATTCCCGGTAATTACTGCATTGAAGGCTCGGTGGATGATGATAATAGCGTTAATGCACCAGGAATGTGGGTATATGAAGTCGTAGTAATGCAACTTATAGTTTTTATTACCAACTTATAGTATGTTACTTGGAGCTGAATTGTTTAAGTGAGCTTGAATAAATTCTAGTTCGTGCTACATCTTTATTATTACCAAGATATCTGCGTTATTGGTGAATATAATGTAATGACATGTAAAGACAAATTGCTAGTGAGACTTCTAATTTTATTGTCACCTGCCGCTGTTGAAGTGGCGTGATAATAGAGGGTTTATAGTCAATGTGTGTATTTTTGTTATTCAAATGAGTTTACAAGAAACAGAAAGGAAACGGGGAGTTAAATTATTAGTCGTTGCGACAAGAGAATTATACTATGTCAACACAACGTTAAAAGTATGAGAATGGAACACGCACGTTTGTGCCCTTCCTCCGTGGACATCGTGAGCCTGCTATTTTATTGTTTCCGGAGATAAATTTATAAGCGAAAAGACAGATCTATAACCATTTTTTAAGTTAATAGTTTTAAGTATGTAATGTAATCTTTCAATTTTTAAATAAATGTGAGCTGAAATTGTAACAACACTACGAAGATAATTTGAATACGATTTTATTTGCAAACGTTTCATCTCATGAAAGCTGTTACAAATAATGTTATGTTATTTATATTATTTTACGTTGGGTATAAACAGTTAATTTTCATCGAATATTCGGTTAATATTTGAATACAATTTTTTTAGTAACTTGACTACACACACACACACATGTCGGAGTCTATTTAAACTATCGCTGTATCGTTTCGACAAAATAACTTATTTGTCTGAATCTAAATTTCGTTTGAATCTGTGAATCCTCTATCAGTTATAATCATTCAAAGTATCATTTATTAATATATATATTACAAAAATATTTATGAAGTTTCAATTCGATATCACATCGAAGAAAAGGTTGCACATGGTTTATCTTGGCTCTATTTCACGGTCTACGTAAGTACTTCTATGCGGCAGTATGGCTGAAGTGACCGCCGGCTTCGTCGGTGATACGTGTGTGGGCGTAACCGCAACCCCTCGTCCCCCGCCACCATACCCACACCCTGCATGCTCCCGAATAGCCTGCAACTCAACAAACGCGAAACTGTGAAACATTGTATACAAATTGCACAGCTTTTGAAATTGAAATGGAATGAAAATATATATTTGGTACAATGTTTTACACATGTAACATGTTTGTTGTAACAAACTTTATTGCTCATACCCTTTGCAACAAAGTTATTGTTGTGGAGTAATTACATGTTATTGTAAGGACCATAGAAATTAGTCTTAGGTGATATAAATTATATTGATAACATTATTGGAAATTTTACATTACTTTAATTATCAAGACTCATCAATGACCACAACAATTCTTCAGATATTCATCAGGCCCGTAGCCAACCAGATGTTGGTATTACTCAATGCGACAGAACTTGTGTATGATCAGAGTAAATTATATGGAAGTGAAAGTATCATTTTTCCATCCACAAGTTTCACTTAGAAAAGATTCAACGGAAGGAGAAATTGAGGCGATTAACCGTATTGGAAAACGAAGAAAAAGTTCAGCTAAACCATGTAAAAACGTGCAATGCTACATCTGTATCACATAAATCGATAATAGGAAGCTCTCCGACTAGTTCAGCAGTGCGTGCGAGCGACCTAATACACCCACTACGGCCGTCGCCTGCATCGCGAGCTAAATATACAGGCACCGCGTCGCATCGCGCTGAACGGAGCTTACGTCGCAACAATAACGTCCACAATTGCTTGTTCGGAGAATATAACCGGTTTCGACCGGTGCACGATCGAAACTAGACTTTCCCTGTGTGAGTTTGGGTCGATATTGTAGCAGGGCGCGCGACTGAAGGAGGCCGTTTCGGTTCGGAGCGGCCGCGTTAATAACACAGCTAGGTGCATTCTCGTTGCAATTTCGCTCTCGGTCGGGCTGTGTGTTTGTGGCGCGCTGAAGATCAGGGCTAACGATCGGCGTGAGCGACCGTCTCGCTCGCTCCCGCGCACGCCGCGGCGTCGCCCGGCACGTCTCGCAAAAGAAACGCAACAACTTTATCTGACAGCGAGGCGACGCGACGCCGAGAGGCTTTTGTGCGTTTTCCATGTTTATGATTATAGGAGAGCACGTACAAGGAGTGCCTTGAACGCGCAGCTAGGCTACATAATTCCGCGACGTTTTTGTTTCACAGCTTGTTTTTATTGAACGGCGGTACGCGATGCGCGTAGCGTGCGATATGAAATATTGATGCTTAGCTCGTTCAAGAAACTTCCATGCAAGAATCTGTATGTTTCGCACATAAACAATTAGATAATCTATTGGATAACAATCCTGTTTGTCCTGCACTGAATTCCGAGAACATTTATAAGCTGAGGTAGACATGTTATGTTCAAATGGAGGTATCGCCATCATTACTATTTTTAAGCATCTGAGCAACACCTACTCAATCCGGTTTTCCAGAATGGAGTAATCTAACGCATGTGACCAACTTTTAATCGAAACATGTGTTGTTTCATGATTGAGCAGTTCCTTTCGTTGGGTTCGTGTTCCAGAAGCGAATAGCAGATATACATAATGGTTCCATGAAGTTAAACAAGAAATATTAAAATAAGTCACACTTTTTTTAGAATTAAAACAGTATCTAAGCTAATGGTCTCATGATAAGAAGAATTCGAGACATGAAGAATTGTGCAGTTTAACTTCACAGTGAACTTAAATTAGTGACAGTCTGTTAGCAACTCGACTGTAATATACAGCTGTAATACTTATCTTAGAGGCGGATATAGCGATGCTATAAAGCATCCAAAGTAGCTCAGGCATTTTTTCCCATTTGCTCTCGTATTTTCTTAACTATGTGTTTGGAGTCAGCATCAGTGCTTTGTAAGCTTATAAAACGTAATAAATACATGTTGAATAATAGGAGGAACACGGGTATGTAGCTATTCAAGGTCGCGAAGCAGCTCTATCAACCACGCACTCATTTGGAATGTTGTTGAACTCTGTGACGATATGCGTAGAAACTTTTCCCTTTTCTCCTTTTTATGTCTATCGATTTCTTGTAAAACTTGTTTTTATCCTATCCCTATCTACAAGATGTATATGTCTATATTTTTTCTTAATGTGTTTTTATGTACGAATTAAATGATATACTTAAATGTTAAGTATATTGCTTGTTATACGAGTTGACCTGTCATTGACATTTTATTGTCGAAACTATATGAATATGGACGACTTTGTACGCGCTATTTGTTATTTACACGGACTTTATTCAAACCACGTAATTTTGAATATGATTATATCTGAAAACGAATAATAAATTGAAAATACAATACTTATATATTTTTTTTTTCAGGTAATTATTTTGTTGAGCTCTCGTTTGATATATTTTGTTACCAGAATGTTCAATAACCCAAATAAATATGCAACGTAATAATGTTTTATAAAAGATACTGCGTTCTTAAATTTGGACAATAAATGATTTCATTAATTAAATATTTCGCATAAATTTGTCTTCGAACACACAATAACAATTGAAATAAACTCACAAATATGGTATTTCGCACACAGGCACCAGCTTCGTGGTTCGAACGTTATATATATGAATGAAATGATATAAATACGAAATGATATAAAAGTGGTATCATAATTTATAAATATTTGCATGTCAGAAAAACTACACTAATCATGCAAGAAAAAAAAACAATAAAAAATAACCTATGATTTTTTCTTATAACAAAAAAATTACTTTTGGTTTTAACCAACATATGATATCCCTTGTCAGTTATGCCATAGTAAATCCAGCTCTGCTCTTCGGACTGCTACTATCATCGACATTGGTCATATGTATATTGTTGAATACTATGTTCATGTTACTCAAGACACGAGAATAACAGATATTCCCGACGAACACTCAAAATTTATCTGAGCGTGTATTATTATCTAGTAAACTAAAATTATTAGAAAACCCTTTTCTTTTCTTTTTCTTTTCTTTATTAAATGTTGTTATTTATTTATAAAGATACACTGGTATTATGTTGTATTCCTACTGTTGTTTGATTTGAGGGTATAGAATAGCTAACTTTACAGGGGGAAGTGTTTGAACAGAGCTCCTCAAGTAAATAATAACAGCTTGCAATGAGGTGAAAAGCTTTACCTTGTCAATTATGGTATTTATATATATATATATGTATGTTGTATTGTGTTTTATTATAATTGTTATCATATTTTCGTCTTTATTATTAGTAATTATTTATTTATTTATTTTGTTTTTAATTACTGCCTGAATTGTGTTTCACTTTGAGAAAATGCTTCTATCATTATTTCGTCTTTTGTTTCTATATTGAAGTAAAGTATCGAAGACTAAATAAATAAATGTATGTAAATATACTTGCTCCAAAGTTCCTGCTGCAATTCCTTTAAAATGTATCATGAGCTAATATTTTGAAAAACCAACAATAATAATATACCTACTAAGTTTATTTAATTTACCTTGTTTAAAAAATAATAATTTAATAGAAACAATTGCTAACTTAAAATAAAATTAAAATAAAGCTTATTAAAAACGTTTGAAAACATGTTTATGTGTATTTTTCAACTATTCGACAACTCCTAAGGCACGAGACGTGGTTTATGACTGTGTACAGCCTTGACTATCCAAGACCGCATGAATTACAATCTTACAGTGCTGTCGACCAAATTGACTTGAATGATCCAAGTCTACATCGTAATGTCGTCGTACGTCTTGGGCGGTGACATTTAATCGACGCAATGGTAATTTCGTAGTGAATCGCACGTGTTTGACTCTACAGTCAGTCATTAATGTTTCATACGCACTTTAGTTGGTGCTACTGTGGACAACTAACACGTGGTTAAATGTGGGATATTTTCAAGAACGAAATACCCTGTATAATACACGATATAAATTGTTGACTGTGGGAATACTGACGATAAAATATTCATAACCAATAGTGACCTTGTTTATAGATTTTGAAAGTATTTATACAAGTGGAGCATATTATTGAATATATAAAGGTAAATACAGAAATCCTTGTTCCTACTAAATTATTTGGTCGTAATTAGTTTAAGGAATATACATGTAAAAATAAGTAACAGATATATGTAAATAACAGTAATCATATTATTTCAATTATTTATTTAAATTTTTAAAAAACGTTTATTTCTTTAACGAATAAATTAAGAAAAATATACAGTATAAAAAACTTTAAATTATTTTCAATGGTTAAAATATTTTTTTTATTATTAACCATAAAACTATTTTTCAATACTTGTTAACTTTAGTTACCGATAGTTACCTTGATTTCAGTTATAATAATATCAAATTACACCCGGATTACGGAGACGATATCGTAACGCGGAATGTACTATATTTACTTTGGGGCACGTGTTACAGGCTGAATGGGCGCGGGCCTTGCCCTTGAACCCAGCGCCACGCACCGCCCGCCCAAACGATGGCCGCGCCTCTGTACCGCCCGCAGTCTCCCACCCTGATCAATAGAATCTGTCTAGTTATGATTTAATTGATCTTTATTGAGAAGCAGTATGTAGCTGTTTAGTGTCATTAATTTGTAATTTTAATTTAATTTTTAATGATTATTAAGTAGTTATTTTTAAGTTACTTGATCGCGGATATATAAAATTTTAAATTTATACAT
>DWPT01005867.1:0-11884 GCA_018251895.1 Agathymus mariae mariae
GTTTATGTTGACTATTTCTTAAGATGAAAAACAGCTATATAATTAATATTGAAAACTATTGAATTCAGTTTATAGTAACATTATTCTCAAGTGAAGCGTCAGTATGACTCAATCAGGGCAGATATTAACATAAGAAATAAAGATTTGTTCTCAAGTCTCGATTGATTGCTTTGTCTTAAATGAGTGTTCATATCACTTGCAACACATAAAATTCTAATATGGAAGTGCACATTTCTAATCATTAATTTATTATTTGTTAACCATATAAGGCAGCCCTAGCTAGCGCCTCATTCGACAATAAAAAAACATGTTGACCTTACGCGTTACGTTTGCGATCTTGATAACATCGTGCCACTCGTTATTCAGTTTGTTCAAGTCAATCGCAGCTAAAGCACGTATTTTAAAATGTCTGAAACCGAATCAACATTCTGGGACGAATTGACGTGCCCAATAAACTTAGTTCTGGTGTCTGTTATTATATATCTTATTTATAAAATTGTAAAGTCACATTTCGAAACTGTAGAAGTGGCCCCCCCTCCCCCGGAGATGCCCAAACTTCGTAAGGACATGACAGTGGCTGAACTAAAGAATTACGATGGAACGAACGCTGAAGGAAGAGTTTTGTTGGCAGTGAATCAAATTATATTCGACGTGACGAAGGGAAAAAGATTCTATGGACCTGGTGAGTAAGCTGAATTTTATTCGACTTGCGACTTGTATGATAATACTATCAAATTGATAACGACTATTTGGAGCGTTCGAGATTTTTTGAAGTAGGCACAACTTTCGTAATGACTCTCCTATAATGAATGCACAATACACATTTCAATTGTTACCAGCTGTATCACTCTAGGTGCACTTCGGTAGTAAAGATTCACTTTAAACTCTGAGTTTTATCTTAGAATAATAGATAAGAAATGATAACTGCATGGTTAGGGCATTGTTATTATTTTAAATTTAGTTGTGTTAGAAAATATATGACTTTTCAAATAATAATACTTTTTAATACAATAAGTGAATTTAGTGTACGAGGACTTGTTTAGGGCCATTAGGCCTGTACATTCCCGGTAACGATGATAAAATTCGACATTATAATGTATGGAAATGAAATACATGTCAAATCGATTATGTACATATCATTCCATACATACATACGTTTCCATTATAATTAGAAGATAATAATAATATGATAATACAACACGATATAAACATTTATTTTTTAACTGAGTGAGATTAAGTTTCTTAAAGACATAAATATTTATATATTACTTATCACCTACGTACCTACTTAGTTAACCTAGTTCGATTGAAAGCTGTATACTTTTGATTGCTTAATTATCCATTGTCATGTTGTACCTATCCTTTAGCACTAGTTAAGTGTTAGACATTTAACTCTTAATTAATCTATTTTAATTTTTGGGGTTCACTGTACGATCTATATGATAGATATATTTGAATGAATTAATAGTAATATGAGAACTACTTATTATTAATCGCGTAACTTGTGTGAATATTCGCTGTCTGGTTCAAGGTAATCGGAATCAATTGCCGACAAGCGTCGGTTCGTACGATCGTTCTGTTGAACGCTGTGTCATGGTCGATGAACAACGTTCCGTATAAAAACAAATGTTGTGTACGAGTCACCGCTTATCGATGTAAACCTATATCTAGTTTATCTGTAGATTATTTGGCTGAATTAGATAAAGTAAGAAATATTGTTTGTGTTCGCTAGCAGTGGGCGTAGCAACAGTGCGTATAATTTCAATGGATTAGGTTATATACGCGTAAAATAAAAAGTATATTAACGTAAGATAGTGTAACCGAGGAAAGAGGGTGACTGGACTTTTATAAAGCACAAGCTTGCCATACAAATGAAATCTTTACAAATCGTATGTTACTAACACTCAAAATTGTGAGTAATGATGCAAGTTTCGTTGATGTCTGAGTAACGAAATAATTAAAAAAAAATGTTGTGTGTAAAATCATTATTATTATTCCAATATTTCCTTTTCTGTAGCATTAAGCCAAAATTTCATCAGGTACCACAAACTTTCCATACAAAAATATCATTAACTATAGGGTAGTGCAAAAAAACTATGGATTATTTTTGATAATACTTTTTTTTTTTAAATCCATTGGTATCAGTAATAAAGGTCATTTTAAGTATGAGTCTAAGCATTTAAAAAATACCGTTTTAGTTTTAGTACGGTTTTCGACGATGATATTGATTCACGATGATAATGATAATGATTGATATCGATGTTGGATATTCTTTAACATATTTTGAACCAATGTAAATTAAACTTTAATATAAAAACACAGCTGTAACAATGTGTGTTACGATACTAAAGTAATTCTTATTCTCTCTTAATGTTTACTAGCTGTGTAATTAATACACAGTGTTTCTAGGTCCAATATACGGTATTTTTCATTGGCAAACAGCTATATAAATAAAAATATACAACCCGCTAAAAATAACTACATATTTTTCTTCTTCAAAACAAGTTATTTACTTCATAAAATAAACCTAGTACGAAATACCTATAAAAGTACAAACGAATCAAGCAATACCGTTAACATTATTTGACAAACAAAACAACATTAGGTATATATATATATTGCTGATGTCCATGGGCGACGATGACCACTTACCATCAGGTGGATCGTCTGCCGTTTGTCGGCTACAAAAAAAAATTAGGTATACTCATATCAACTACTACGGAACAGAAACATGTATAAATATCTCTTTCACCGCTACTAAATATAAATAAATGTATAAAATAATCTACAAAAATTAAAACTATTTGCTTTATAATATTCACCTTTGATTTCACAGAGTAATCTGCATAGTCACGAGCTTATCCTTTACAGTGTTTTCCATTTTATCAAAATTACAGTGTAGCCTATAAAAACGCTAAATACAGTGTTATCACTGTCCTTTGTGAGATCGTGGCACTTAGGGTTCCCAAATACTCTCATCATATCAAATCATAATCTCATCATAGAAATAAAACAATTTCTTTACTCTGTGATCTCGTCACTGCGTGTGTATGTACAAAATCATTCTGAATTTGTAAGATATTTTGAAGGAATGGGAGTGGGTTACTTCTCTGTTACATTTACATTCACTATATATATATATGCTTTTGAAATTTAAGTTTTAAAGCCTTTTAAGTCCACTGCTGAACGTCGGCTTCCCCTAATTAGCAACACTCCGACCGGCCCTTTTTTCGTTTTCTACAGGTCACCGGTCCGTCTCGTCAAATAGATCACCACCTGCTCCTTTGAACTAGTCCATGCAACTTTACCAATAAGAAATTCTCATGCGGGAATGTAATTGTGAGAGCACATTTATTCATCTAAATACTTAATAATAAATTAATAATAACCCACGAAGCAGTGATAGCCAAGAAGTTAGGAGGTCAATAGTATCTCTCAAACATGTATTACTGGCGCAATTTTATAAGTTTATTATATATACCTAAAACCTGTTGAAAAGGACGGATGTATCGTACGTCCTACTTCTTCAACTCATAACCAGTCCACTGCGAACAGATTTCTAATAGTCATTCCACTCCGCAACTCTGCCTCAGCGCAAATTGGTAGTCAAACTGAGTATCAGAAATTGTAATCTCCCAAAATCACCCCACATGGCTTATCAACTGTTATCTAACGAGAGCTACCGTAATCGACAACTTTACGATTTCATCTCCAAAGAACAGAAGCGCTTAATAAATTTCGCGAAGAACTCATTCTCAGCACCACCGACGCCCCGAAGTTATATCAGTCCGACGGCCACTCACGACTGACACATGCCAAGAATCTGTGGGCTTCATAAATTCCGTACTTATTCAACTGATGTTGCGTAATTGTTATAAGCTATTGTCCTACATTGACGTTAGATGATTACTATCAATTGAACACATTGAAATACCATTGCTTGGAACGTATTGGCACAGTGCATACATTAGTTTTGTTTTCTGTAACATATTGAATATCATTATCAATGTCAATATCATTTAACATTGGACGTAACTTTAGTCAAGTAAGTTATAATGGCGGCCAACTTTTCCACTAATAATGCAAATTTTGCTTGCGTGCTTATTTTGCATAAACGAATCTAGTTTCACGTCACGGAATCGTCTATATAGTACGCTAGTTAAGCAGATATTTATTTTAATGTTTTACCATCACAACTTTAAATTGTTCTACTGATAGGTTCGAGTATTTTCTTAATTTAAGGAGTACAAAGTTCAATATACTGGCTACTAATGCTTAGGGACCATCTCAGGTTTTGATTGTGTTTTATACAAAAATAAAACTCCTTAACGAATCAGATCAATCAAGCGTATTTGGTGCTGTTTTCTTTTTATACCGGTTACATTTAGTCTAGGAGTTATCATCCCGGTATGCTGAACTTATGACGTAAGCAAGAACACTTCTTACCATTAAGATATTACAGTTAACTTTTGTTCTTTTCGCACAATTTGTAGCTCTGCTTTTTGTATTCGGTTTATTTAAAAACACCTTTTATATTTTTCTTCGATAACGATATCTCTCCTCAAGTTAGTACATTTATAAAGACATACATTTTCAGTTCGCGCTTGCGTAATTGCAGTCGTTTCCTCCTCGCTTACCATATCCGTTCCAACTTCGTTAAGGAGCACCACAAAATGCACTTCTTTTTATCTGGACTTATTTTCTGTATTCCTCTTTTTATTTTCGCGAAGCCAGTGTCATTTTGCGTATTTCATTAAAACCATTTTTCTGAGCCTCCCAAATAGTTGGGAAGTTTTAATAATACGGGTCACTGTTTTATATGTTTAGCATATTTTTGTAGGTTTTATATAACCATTTCATTCATCATTACAACACATACTGTCCCACTGTTGGTATAGTTTATAGTTATAGGCCTGACTTCACAATGAGAGGTTGGCAGACATCACATACCTTTGAGGACATTATGGAAAACTCTCAGGTGTGCAGGTTTCTTCACGATGTTTACCTTCACCGAAGCAACTGATAACGAGTATGTAATACACACATAATTAGAAACGTTAGATGTGTGCAGGATTGGACCGTGACTTGTGCGAAAGACGTACTAGGCATCAACTATCATCCATCATTTAATTAAGTAGTCATTATTATATTAACATAAAATCGGTGTTGTTGCTTTTTTAGGTATATGTCTAAATAAAGCATGTTATGACTGGTTTACGCTGACTGACCCGATACATTAGCCTCGTCGTTCTCCTTATAGACAGTTTTTATTATATAATTTCTTTTTCTGTAATTATAATACCACATAGTAGCTAGAAATCAAACTAAAAACATTTTTTTCCAAGTCGTAAATCTTCTTACATCCGTAATCGAAATTATCCGAAAAAACCGGATAATCCGAAGTAACTTCATATCCACAACCGTAACAGAAACCGGTAACTATTCATAAATTCGTATCCATATCCAGATCTCAAATTTCATATCCGCAAAATCTCTAGTTCACATCATAATAGCGTTTTTAATAATTTTCGGATTCTGAATATATTATAAAACATGTCAAATTCGATTTCTTTGTTTCATGAATTTAATTGATCAAATTAATAATTAAATACTAGGCGCTCTTAACATTGCAGCGTACTCAATATACTTATCATACTATTGTGAAACTATCATTTAAATTCTTAAAGAATATCGCTTCACGGCAAGAGCATTGCAGACACACACAATAATGCACACAATTTTAAAAGTCTACAGTGACTATTCATAGCTTGCTTTTAGTTAGTTACTATTGCATAGTAAGTGAAGTACCTATTTTTGAATGTTACATAGTTTTGGTCACTCGATCTGTTTGTACCCATGAAGAAGAAAAGGGAAAAATTGCTTGTTAACTGATCCTTCGGCGCTCCAAGTGAAGTTAGAAATATTTCCCATTTTTACAACAAAGTTCTCAAGTTGCTACGTAATATACGTATTGGAATTTAAGCAATGTGTTAAAAGTAAAGATTGTAGGTGTAAGTTTTTATGGCTATGTTTTTTATCCCAAATGTTAAAACACAAAATATAATTAGAAAATAACTAAACGATTAAATGATTTTAATTTAAATGAATTGATATTAGTGAGAGTGTGATCGATGTTCATGGTATATTGTACAGGAAGGGTGGTAGCTAGCCAAACAGATAAAGAGCCACTGACATGCAAAAATCCCTTTACCGTAATATAATTCGTGAAATTCTGACTGATCTTGGTTAGGAAAACAGTAATTTATTAGTGTTCTTAAACTCGAGGCTTAATAGACTCCGAACAGTGCATAACATCTACTTATGTGATATAAGAAAATGAAAATACATTTAACTATAGGACTACATACTACATTTAACTATATATATATCTATTTATACTATAAGGTTTAAGTCACATAGGGAAATGCAAACACAAACAAGCAAATGTTTACGTAATCAACTCTAACTGCGAGACCAACAACGTTTAATGTTGAAACTGAAAGAAATTCATATATACTTTATAATGAAATATATTAATTGGCATAATATACTAAAATTATATTTGAAGCATAAATTTTTAAAAACGAACAATCAGCAAGGAGGCTTGAAATATAAATTGACTTTGAAGTTACGCATAAATATGGGGATATAAATATGGAGAATGATTATTTTAAAAATGTTCTTAATGCATCGAAACGCAGGTGATCAAGTAATAAAGTATCGTAATACCTAGATCACACTCTGGGACACATTGCGAAACTAAACAGTAAAATATAATAGTGAAAGCTTACATTGTAAAATTAAATAGAATCGTTTGAACGATAAGCCTCCTAGAAATTAAAAAATGTGTTAATTGTGTTAACTCCTACCGTTTTCTTCAGGTGGTCCATATTCTGCATTCGCGGGCAAAGATGCGACCAGAGGCTTGGCTACCGGCGAAGTTGCTGCAACAGACAAGGAATGGGATGACGTTAGTGATTTAACACCCGATGAAGTTTCTGCTGCCAAAGAATGGGAGGATCAATTTAAAGGTATCTTATTGCAGGGCAACAGTAATGCCACTACACTATTACTACAGTATACTCTTATAGTATGGAGAAGGAAGTACTTACCAATAACATTAAGAGTATTAATTCGTATAATAAAAATAACAATGACTATATAAGAAGACATCTGTTTGGGTCCATTTAAAAATAAAATCAAAGTAAATATCGTTAATATTAACCATCTTGGAATCGCGAATAATCAGAATTTCGGTAGGAAGAAGTTAGCGAGTTTGATCCATCTGTCATGTGGAATAAAGAGTCCGACCGTGTTGAGGCCAAGTCATCCAATTTGGTTTAGGCTAGCTTATAATGGAACTTGAAACTGTAACTTCCCTTTGTCGTATTTACGATTGTATAGAACCTGTAAAATAAATCACGTGTAAACCATTTAGTGTTGTAATGCTCTGTTATTTTAATAGAAATAACGAAAGCGTATGCACGAAATAGGCAGCCATAGGAACATCGATTTACCTAATATAATGAGTATTTGTAAAACTAAAATAATTACCAGCGGCTAAAAAGGAAGCACAGATCCGCGTGTTGTTGGCTCTCGACTGGCTCGACTGGCTTCGGTTGCCTGTCACACTACCAATATGCAATTACGTAGCCGTTAACCGATTGACACGTTTAGAAAACGATTATGTGTGAAGTTGACCACAGATGCGTCGTTCTGCTGAAGAACGTGTGACATTTTGTTTTAGACGACCCTATAGCTCAGTTGGTAGTGACCCTGCCTGCCGAGCGAGGTGTCCCAGATTCGGTTCCCGGCCGGGGCAAACATTTATGTGACAGATAAATGTTTATTCTCGGGTCACGGGTGTTTGTGATGTCATATTTGTATATGTCCACGCCACCTGCAACACAGGGAAACCTAGTGCGGGGGTGTGAGTGTGTAAGCGTTTAAGCGTTTAATTTGTTAATTGGTAGTCAATATGACGTTTCCAGTTGAAGTTAGTACAACTTACGCTGAAGTAAGTACGCGTGTATCATAAGCACTGTAATTTTATACTTGGATTAAAGTAAAAAATTCCCTTATACATACACGGTGTACACGTTTAGATCTCACGTACCTCTTAAGATTTTTTTTTTTTGTTCAATTCCGTCAATATATTATACATAATTTCACATTTTTATCTCTAGATATGGCTTATTCAAACTATAGTTTTACCCGTACCACCTTTTAGGGAAAAGACCTATCGGTTTGTTCTTGCACTAATGCAGCGTTATTTTTAATCAAAAGAAAATACGAAAAATGTTCTATAAAGCAAACTAAAGTAGAAATAATGTTGCCTGGACGGATTGTTACATATTTGGATATAGAATTAAAAATGCTTTTTTTACATAAGTTCTGGGGCAATTAATTCTTCTTGTTCTTAGATAGCTTAAAGATACGATAGAGTTAGGGTAATTATGTCCCTTTCGTGACCCGAGTGTCAATGAATCACTTCCGGCATCACTCCAGGTAACAATTTATGGTTAATATCTTATGGAATCTAATCGCGTAAAATGCAGAATCTACAGAGTGTTTATTGAAAAAATATCTACAAAATATAAGGATACAACAATATTTTTTTAAGGATTAAATCTGAAACAATATTGTTTGCTTTTCAGAAAAATACGACATCGTGGGACGGTTGCTGAAGCCAGGCGAGACTCCTAATACCTACACCAATGAAGACAGTGAGGACAAGAAGGCACAATAGGTCATTAATTTACATTTAATTGTGATATTTAGATATAATCGGATATTTTGTATTAAAGTTTATGTTTAAAGTAAACGAGTTTTTGTATAATTTCAGCCATTTGGTGAAATTTCTTCGGCCCAAACACATCTTCTAAGACAATGCCTCGTTAGTTCGGGAGTGCTGCAGGTTAATGCATGAACCTAACTAAATTTATAGTATTTAAGTTGATAGTCTTAGTATTGTTACAAATGAGATATGCTACGGCCATAGTTATTTCATTTTTCATTTCATCATACAACATTTGTATTTTGTAGAAAGAAACGTAGTGACTACTATATACGAGACTATAATTTTCTCATTCCTTAAAATTATAATTTTTTAAAACCTTGTGTTCCATATTGCATTGTACATGTATTTCTCTATTTCTCGTAAATTTCCTCATACCTAGCATGGTTCTTTAAGTCCGCATAGGTCTTTTAGGTTGCCTGGAAGAAATCTTATACAATTAAAAAAACCTTTCAAATAGTAGTATCTGCTTATTTTTTCACTGTTAGGTAATTTTGGTGTACATTAAGAAGTTTTACTTTGGTGACTAATTTTGTAACGGAAGCAGTTCTCAACCAACTAAAAAAAAGTTAACAACCGTTAAATAAATGCACAATTCCATTAGTTTTAATGGCACAAACGAGCCAGTTAGTTGTAGGGACGTCATTATTGTTTACGGAGCTGCCTCATGGTAGCAGTAACACGCGAGCCATGAACCGCGACTCGGGCATATTTCATTGCAGAAAGTTTAATCTCTTTTGCAAATATTGCAGACTTGGATTATAGTGAGCTGCCTACGTCGGAACGGTGGTTATTGTATTTCGAGCTGACTTTAACGTATTATTAATAGCAAAACTAGATTTTCTCTAGCACGTTCAGCTATGGAAATTTTGATCGCTATTATTGCTAATGTATTTTTGTAATTCCTTAAAAGCAGCGTTGGTGTTAGTTTTCTCTAGCTTCGGTAACCACTGTCTACTAAAGCCAAGCTAGCTAGAGTAATAAGTTATTTGTTGAATCTTTAAAACTTAAAATTTCTTTTAACAAGAGATTCTGTAATATTGTTAAGTTCATAAAACCTCTTATTTTGAATCCCTTAAGTTCGTTAACCTCTAATCAATAGCTCAGCCCCACCCAGACTTACCTATTATTTATGTCTATCAAAAGATTCGATGTCGCTGTACCACCCACACTGGAAGCGTGATCATGATCATTGCTAAATATAGCTATATAATACAAAAATTGTGAGTACCCGCTACATTTAAAATAGTATAATATTGCGGCTTTGGTTCAGCAACCCAGCTACGTTGTAAGTCAATTACTTACGAATAACTTGACACAAGCCATTTATACCTAACCATTTGTAGGTGACAAACGCTTTGATTTTATAGTAACGTTATACAATAATAACACAAGCCTTTGTACGCCTTCAACCTTCAACTTATAGATTAATTCATTTCAAACATTCATTCATTAAAACCTTGCCTTAATCTGGATTATTCTTGTTTAGTCTAATATTAAACGTGTCAAACCGATCATTAATTAAATATATGTCATATTTACAGATGACAGAAGATATCACAAGAAAATTCTGATTCAGTCAGTTTTAATTAACAAGTCTGTCCAGAATATACAATAATAATATTTCTTTATTTTCTCTCACAAATATTCCTTACTTTGTGAGAGCCTGGTGCCTGATGTGCCCTCCCGCGGTAAGATATAGAATTTCAACCAGGTTGTTAGGACATTAGATAGATATTTATTTCTATGTTATGTTATATATATTTTAAACTTAATTATGACTTCAAAATTATACATCCATGCTTACTTGATTGTGTGTCGATGAACATCGAGCACGTGTGCAAATATAATTAATTACAGATAGAACGAAGCGTAATCAACGAGATTAATGTCTTCTTGGATTATAGTAAAAGAATATTGATAATTTTCCTAGCAGATGACAATAGATAGACAATTATTTGAACGCGTTTTACGTGTATAGGCATATCAAATTATACAAAAGTATATTTTTTCAAATTCCAAAAAGAAGACTTATACATACACGGCTAATATCATATTATATTCATTGATTTCTCCGTAACGACTTGACAGATTCTTGATTTTTTTGTTTGCTTTGAAAATTTGTTCTCGCCAAGTTGTCACATATAACTATGTTGAAGATATGATAAACTACAGCATTCTATAACATACAATACTAAATAGACGATGACAGTGATATTTGAGTCCAAGTATTCAAAAAAGTAGCAGAATATCAGTGATAAAAGATGTTTTTTGATACTCATCGAATTCACCGAGATCACTGAGCCGATTACCATCATTATTGTCACATTTAAAAGAAAATGTCGGTTCATTATAATAATGTTAAAAACTGACGATGAAGTCCGTGGATAATCAATAATATTAACAGATAACTGTGATTCAAAATATGTACAATTAAAAGTTGTTCTTTTACAAAATTCATTCCGCTGTAATTATAGTAGCATTAAAAAATAAATAATAAATTACCTTCAAGATAATTTAGAGCCACTACACCAGAAAAATAATGAATAAATCTTTTAATAAATTGGTTTACGTCTCGACTGATGATAATAACGATTAATGAATATAATTATTAGTAGTCGGTGGCGAAAGTTGTCTGGGTGTTTAAATACGACAAAATACTTTTAAAATGATAGTTTCGGAGGCATACTCTTGTGACAGTGCGTGTTTTGTTGATGATTTTTTTAAAAGACTTTATTGACTTTATTTGTAAACCAATTATGAACCGTAAACTATTAATTTGACAATTGACAAAAACCTATCAGATAACAAGACCTTGCAACACTCACCATCAATGCATTTTGCACTGATGGCAAAATGGTGTATCTCTGTCGTATTCGAATATCTGATACATTAATACAGTCCGTAAACCTCTACGGTTAGGTGATCCATAGACGTAACTCCACAGAAAATAAAGAACTCAAATAAGGACTATTAACTTTAGGATAAATTACAAAACAAAAACTAATATTATTTTTTTTTTTTTTTTTTACATAGAATAAGTTAATACTTGACAACAATCCCACCTGATGGAAAGTGGTGATGAAG